>JADLSH010000173.1:0-183868 GCA_016169945.1 Trachythela sp. YZ-2020 | reverse complement strand
GTCTCTCAAGGCACCATAAAGATATCCCAAGGAACTCGAATGTACCCCAAGGTATCCCAAGGTCCAATAAAGATATCCCAAGTTACCCCGAGGTAATCGAATGTACCCCAAGGTATCTGAAGACACCATAAAGATATCCCAAGGTACCTCAATGTACTCGAATGTACCCCAAGGTATCTCAATGCACCATAAAGGTATCCCAAGGTATTCGAATGTACCCCCATGTATCCCAGGGTACCATTAAGATATCCCAAGGTACCCCAAGGTACTCCAATGTACGCCAAGGTATCCCAAGGTACCATAAAGATATCCGAAGTTACCCCGAGGTACTCGAATGTACCCCAAGGTGTCTCAAGGCACCATAAAGGTATCCCAAGGTATTCGAATGTACCCCCATGTATCCCAGGGTACCATTAAGATATCCCAAGGTACCCCAAGGTACTCCAATGTACGCCAAGGTATCCCAAGGTACCATAAAGATATCCCAAGGTACCCCAAGGTACTCCAATGTACCCCAAGGTATCCCAAGGTACCATAATGATATCCCAAGGTCCCCCAATGTACCTGAAAGTACCCCAAGGTATCCCAAGGTACCATAAAGATATCCCGAGGTACCCCAAGGTACCTGAATGTACCCCAAGCTATCCCAACGTACGATAAAGATATCCCAAGGTACCCCGAGGTAATCGAATGTACCCCAAGGTGTCTCAAGGCACCATAAAGGTATCCCAAGGTATTCGAATGTACCCCCATGTATCCCAGGGTACCATTAAGATATCCCAAGGTACCCCAAGGTACTACAACGTACGCCAAGGTATCCCAAGGTACCATAAAGATATCCCAAGGTACCCCAAGGTACTCCAATGTACCCCAAGGTATTCCAAGGTACCATAATGATATCCCAAGGTCCCCCAAGGTACCTGAAAGTACCCCAAGGTATCCCAAGGTACCATAAAGATATCCCAAGGTACCCCAAGGTCCCTGAATGTACCCCAAGCTATCCCAACGTACGATAAAGATATCCCAAGGTACCCCAAGGTACATGAAAATAGCCCAAGGTATCCCAAGGTACCATAAAGATAACCCAAGGTACCCCAGGGTACTCGAATGTACCCCAAGGTATCTCAAGGCACCATAAAGATATCCCAAGGTACTCGAATGTATCCGCAAGGTATCCCAAGGTACCATAAAGATATCCCAAGGTACCCCAAGGTACTCCAATGTACCCCAATGTATCCCAAGGTACCATAAAGATATCGCAAGGTACCCCAAGGTACCCCAATGTACCCCAAGGTATCCCAAGGTACCATAAAGATGCACCTTAAAGATATCCCAAGGTACTAGAATGTACCCCAAGGTATCCCAAGGTACCATAAAGATATCCCATGGTACCCCAAGGTACCTGAAAGTACCCCAAGGTATCCCAAGGTACCATAAAGATATCCCAAGGTACCCCAATGTACCTGAATGTACCCCAAGCTATCCCAACGTACGATAAAGATATCCCAAGGTACCCCAAGGTACCTGAAAATACCCCAAGGTATCCCAAGGTACCATAAAGATATCCCAAGGTCCCCCAAGGTCCCCCAAGGTACCTGAAAGTACCCCAAGGTATCCCAAGTTACCATAAAGATATCCCAAGGTACCCCAAGGTACCTGAATGTACCCCAAGGTATCCCAACGTACCATAAAGATATCCCAAGGTACCCCAAGGTACCTGAAAGTACCCCAAGGTGTCGCAAGGTACCATAAAGATATCCCAAGGTACCCCAAGGTACTCGAATGTACCCCAAGGTATCTCAAGGTACCATAAAGATATCCCAAGGTACCCCAAGGTACTCGAATGTACCCCAAGGTATCTCAAGGCACCATAAAGATATTCCAAGGTACTCGAATGTACCCCAAGGTATCCCAAGGTACCATAGATATATCCCAAGGTACCCCGAGGTACTCGAATGTACCCCAAGGTATCTGAAGGCACCATAAAGATATCCCAAGGTACTCGAATGTACCCCAAGGTATCCCAAGGTACCATAAAGATATCCCAAGGTACCCCAAGGTACTCCAATGTACCCCAATGTATGCCAAGGTACCATAAAGATATCCCAAGGTACCCCAAGGTACTCCAATATACCCCAAGGTATCCCAAGGTACCATAAAGATATCCCAAGGTACCCCAAGGCACTCCAATGTACCCCAAGGTATCCCAAGGTACCATAAAGATATCCCAAGGTCCCCCAAGGTACCTGAAAGTACTCCAAGGTATCCCAAGGTACCATAAAGATATCCCAAGGTACCCCAATGTACCTGAATGTACCCCAAGCTATCCCAACGTACGATAAAGATATCCCAAGGTACCCCAAGGTACCTGAAAATACCCCAAGGTATCCCAAGGTACCATAAAGATATCCCAAGGTCCCCCAAGGTACTCGAATGTACCCCAAGGTATCTCAAGGCACCATAAAGATATCCCAAGGTACTCGAATGTATCCCAAGGTACCATAAAGATATCCCAAGGTACCCCAAGGTACTCCAATGTACCCCAATGTATCCCAAGGTACCATAAAGATATCGTAAGGTACCCCAAGGTACCCCAAGGTACCCCAATGTACCCCAAGGTATCCCAAGGTACCATAAAGATATCCCATGGTACCCCAAGGTACCTGAGAGTACCCCAAGGTATCTCAAGGTACCATAAAGATATCCCAAGGTACCCCAAAGTACTCGATTGTACCCCAAGGTATCTCAAGGCACCATAAAGATATCCCAAGGAACTCGAATGTACCCCAAGGTATCCCAAGGTCCAATAAAGATATCCCAAGTTACCCCGAGGTACTCGAATGTACCCCAAGGTATCTGAAGGCACCATAAAGATATCCCAAGGTACCTCAAGGTACTCGAATGTACCCCAAGGTATCTCAAGACACCATAAAGGTATCCCAAGGTATTCGAATGTACTCCCATGTATCCCAGGGTACCATTAAGATATCCCAAGGTACCCCAAGGTACTCCAATGTACCCCAAGGTATCCCAAGGTACCATAAAGATATCCCAAGGTCCCCCAAGGTACCTGAAAGTACCCCAAGGTATCCCAAGGTAACATAAAGGTATCCCAAGGTACCCCAAGGTACCTGAATGTACCCCAAGCTATCCCAACGTACGATAAAGATATCCCAAGGTACCCCAAGGTACCTGAAAATACCCCAAGGTATCCCAAGGTACCATAAAGATAACCCAAGGTACCCCAGGGTACTCGAATGTACCCCAAGGTATCTCAAGGCACCATAAAGATTACCCAAGGTACTCGAATGTATCCGCAAGGTATCCCAAGGTACCATAAAGATATCCCAAGGTACCCCAAGGTACTCCAATGTACCCCAATGTATCCCAAGGTACCATAAAGATATCGCAAGGTACCCCAAGGTACCCCAATGTACCCCAAGATATCCCAAGGTACCATAAAGATATCCCAAGGTCCCCCAGGGTACCTGAAAGTACCCCAAGGTATCCCAAGGTACCATAAAGATGCACCATAAAGATATCCCAAGGTACTAGAATGTACCCCAAGGTATCCCAAGGTACCATAAAGATATCCCAAGGTAGCCCAAGGTACCTGAAAGTACCCCAAGGTATCCCAAGGTACCATAAAGATATCCCAAGGTACCCCAAGGTACTCGAATGTACCCCAAGGTATCTCAAGGTACCATAAAGATATCCCAAGGTCCCCCAAGGTACCTGAAAGTACTCCAAGGTATCCCAAGGTACCATAAAGATATCCCTAGGTACCCCAATGTACCTGAATGTACCCCAAGCTATCCCAACGTACGATAAAGATATCCCAAGGTACCCCAAGGTACCTAAAAATACCACAATGTATCCCAAGGTACCATAAAGATATCTCAAGGTACCCCAGGGTACTCGAATGTACCCCAAGGTATCTCAAGGTACCATAAAGATATCCCAAGGAACCCGAAAGTATCCCAAGGTATCTCAATGTACCATAAAGATATCCCAAGGTACCCCAAGGTACTCGAATGTATCCCAAGGTATCCCAAGGTACCATAAAGATATCCCAAGGTACCCCAAGGTACCTGAAAGTACCCCAAGGTATCCCAAGGTACCATAAAGATATCCCAAGGTACCCCAAGGTACTCGAATGTACCCCAATGTATCCCAAGGTACCATAAAGATATCCCAAGGTACCCCAAGGTACCCCAATGTACCCCAAGGTATCCCAAGGTACCATAAAGATATCCCATGGTACCCCAAGGTACCTGAGAGTACCCCAAGGTATCTCAAGGTACCATAAAGATATCCCAAGGAACTCGAATGTACCCCAAGGTATCCCAAGGTCCAATAAAGATATCCCAAGTTACCCCGAGGTACTCGAATGTACCCCAAGGTATCTGAAGGCACCATAAAGATATCCCAAGGTACCTCAAGGTACTCGAATGTACCCCAAGGTATCTCAAGGCACCATAAAGGTATCCCAAGGTATTCGAATGTACCCCCATGTATCCCAGGGTACCATTAAAATATCCCAAGGTACCCCAAGGTACTCCAATGTACGCCAAGGTATCCCAAGGTACCATAAAGATATCCCAAGGTACCCCAAGGTACCTGAAAGTACCCCAAAGTATCCCAAGGTACCATAAAGATATCCCAAGGTACCCCAAAGTACTCGAATGTACCCCAAGGTATCCCAAGGTACCATAAAGATATCCCAAGGTACCCCAAGGTACTCGAATGTACCCCAAGGTATCCCAAGGTACAATAAAGATATCCCAAGGTACCCCAAGGTACTCGAATGTACCCCAAGGTATCTGAAGGCACCATAAAGATATCCCAAGGTACCCCAAGGTACTCGAATGTACCCCAAGGTATCTCAAGGCACCATAAAGATATCCCAAGGTACTCGAATGTACCCCAATGTATCCCAAGGTACCATAAAGATATCCCAAGGTACCCCAAGGTACTCGAATGTACCCCAAGGTATCCCAAGGTACCATAAAGATATCCCAAGGTACCCCAAGGTACCCCAAGGTATCCCAAGGTACCATAAAGGTATCCCAAGGTACCCCAAGGTACTGGAATGTACCCCAAGGTATCTCAAGGCACCATAAACATATTCCAAGGTACTCGAATGTACCCCAAGGTATCCCAAGGTACCATAAAGATATCCCAAGGTACCCCAAGGTACTCGAATGTACCCCAAGGTATCTCAAGGCACCATAAAGATATCCCAAGGTACTCGAATGTACCCCAAGGTATCCCAAGGTACCATAAAGATATCCCAAGGTACCCCAAGGTACTCGAATGTACCCCAAGGTATCCCAAGGTACCATAAAGATATCCCAAGGTACCCCAAGGTACTCGAATATACCCCAAGGTATCCCAAGGTACCATAAAGATATCCCAAGGTACCCCAAGGTACTCGAATGTACCCCAAGGTATCCCAAGGTACCATAAAGATATCCCAAGGTCCCCAAGGTACCTGAAAGTACCCCAAGGTATCCCAAGGTACCATAAAGATATCCCAAGGTACCCCAATGTACCTGAATGTACCCCAAGGTATCCCAAGGTACCATAAAGATATCCCAAGGTACCCCAAGGTACCTGAAAATACCCCAAGGTATCCCAAGGTACCATAAAGATATCCCAAGGTACCCCAAGGTACTCGAATGTACCCCAAGGTATCCCAAGGTACCATAAAGATATCCCAAGGTACTCGAATGTATCCCCAAGGTATCCCAAGGTACCATAAAGATATCCCAAGGTACCCCAAGGTACTCGAATGTACCCCAATGTATCCCAAGGTACCATAAAGATATCCCAAGGTACCCCAAGGTACTCGAATGTACCCCAAGGTATCCCAAGGTACCATAAAGATATCCCAAGGTACCCCAAGGTACCTGAAAGTACCCCAAGGTATCCCAAGGTACCATAAAGATATCCCAAGGTACCCAAAGTACTCGAATGTACCCCAAGGTATCTCAAGGCACCATAAAGATATCCCAAGGTACTCGAATGTACCCCAAGGTATCCCAAGGTACCATAAAGATATCCCAAGGTACCCAAGGTACTCGAATGTACCCCAAGGTATCCCAAGGTACCATAAAGATATCCCAAGGTACCTCAAGGTACTCGAATGTACCCCAAGGTATCTCAAGGTACCATAAAGATATCCCCAAGGTACTCGAATGTACCCCATGTATCCCAAGGTACCATAAAGATATCCCAAGGTACCCCAAGGTACTCGAATGTACCCCAAGGTATCCCAAGGTACCATAAAGATATCCCAAGGTCCCCAAGGTACCTGAAAGTACCCCAAGGTATCCCAAGGTACCATAAAGATATCCCAAGGTACCCAAGGTACCTGAATGTACCTCAAGGTATCCCAAGGTACCATAAAGATATCCCAAGGTACCCCAAGGTACCTGAATGTACCCCAAGGTATCCCAAGGTACCATAAAGATATCCCAAGGTACCCCAAGGTACTCGAATGTACCCAAGGTATCCCAAGGTACCATAAAGATATCCCAAGGTACCTGAATGTACCCCAAGGTATCCCAAGGTACCATAAAGATATCCCAAGGTACCCCAAGGTACTCGAATGTACCCCAATGTATCCCAAGGTACCATAAAGATATCCCAAGGTACCCAAGGTACCTGAATGTACCCCAAGATATCCCAAGGTACCATAAAGATATCCCAAGGTCCCCAAGGTACCTGAAAGTAAACCAAGGTATCCCAAGGTACCATAAAGATGCACCATAAAGATATCCCAAGGTACTCGAATGTACCCCAAGGTATCCCAAGGTACCATAAAGATATCCCAAGGTACCCCAAGGTACCTGAAAGTACCCCAAGGTATCCCAAGGTACCATAAAGATATCCCAAGGTACCCCAAGGTACTCGAATGTACCCCAAGGTATCTCAAGGTACCATAAAGATATCCCAAGGTCCCCAAGGTACCTGAAAGTACCCCAAGGTATCCCAAGGTACCATAAAGATATCCCAAGGTACCCCAATGTACCTGAATGTACCCCAAGGTATCCCAAGGTACCATAAAGATATCCCAAGGTCCCCCAAGGTACCTGAAAGTACCCCAATGTATCCCAAGGTACCATAAAGATATCCCAAGGTACCCCAAGGTACTCGAATGTACCCCAAGGTATCCCAAGGTACCATAAAGATATCCCAAGGTACCTGAAAGTATCCCAAGGTATCCCAAGGTACCATAAAGATATCCCAAGGTACCCCAAGGTACTCGAATGTACCCAAGGTATCCCAAGGTACCATAAAGATATCCCAAGGTACCCCAAGGTACCTGAATGTACCCCAAGGTATCCCAAGGTACCATAAAGATATCCCAAGGTACCCCAAGGTACCTGAATGTACCCAAGGTATCCCAAGGTACCATAAAGATATCCCAAGGTACCCCAAGGTACTCGAATGTACCCCAAGGTATCCCAAGGTACCATAAAGATATCCCAAGGTACCCCAAGGTACTCGAATGTACCCCAAGGTATCCCAAGGCACCATAAAGATATCCCAAGGTACCCCAAGGTACTCGAATGTACCCCAAGGTATCTCAAGGCACCATAAAGATATCCCAAGGTACTCGAATGTACCCCAGGTATCCCAAGGTACCATAAAGATATCCCAAGGTACCCCAAGGTACTCGAATGTACCCAAGGTATCCCAAGGTACCATAAAGATATCCCAAGGTACCCCAAGGTACTCGAATGTACCCCAAGGTATCCCAAGGTACCATAAAGATATCCCAAGGTCCCCAAGGTACCTGAAAGTACCCAAAGTATCCCAAGGTACCATAAAGATATCCCAAGGTACCCAAGGTACCTGAATGTACCCCAAGGTATCCCAAGGTACCATAAAGATATCCCAAGGTACCCAAGGTACCTGAAAATGTACCCCAAGGTATCCCAAGGTACCATAAAGATATCCCAAGGTACCCCAAGGAACTGAATCTAACCCAAGGTATCTCAAGGTACCATAAAGATATCCCAAGGTACTCCAAGGTACTCGAATGTATCCCAAGGTATCCCAAGGTACCATAAAGATATCCCAAGGTACCCCAAGGTACTCCAATGTACCCCAAGGTATCCCAAGGTACCATAAAGATATCCCAAGGTACCCCAAGGTACCTGAAAGTACCCCAAGGTATCCCAAGGTACCATAAAGATATCCCAAGGTACCCCAAGGTACCTGAAAGTACCCCAAGGTATCCCAAGGTACCATAAAGATATCCCAAGGTACTAGAATGTACCCCAAGGTATCCCAAGGTACCATAAAGATATCCCAAGGTACCCAAAGTACTTGAATGTACCCCAAGGTATCCCAAGGTACCATAAAGATATCCCAAGGTACCCCAAGGTACCTGAAAGTACCCCAAGGTATCCCAAGGTACCATAAAGATATCCCAAGGTACCCAAATGTACCCCAAGGTATCCCAAGGTACCATAAAGATATCCCAAGGTACCCCAAGGTACAAGGTACTCGAATGTACCCCAAGGTATCCCAAGGTACCATAAAGATATCCCAAGGTACCTGAAGGTACCCCAAGGTATCCCAAGGTATCCCAAGGTACCATAAAGATATCCCAAGGTACCCCAAAGTATCCCAAGGTACCATAAAGATATCCCAAGGTACCCCAAGGTACCTGAAAGTACCCCAAGGTATCCCAAGGTACCATAAAGATATCCCAAGGTACCCCAAGGTACTCGAATGTACCCCAAGGTATCATAAAGATATCCCAAGGTACCCCAAGGTACCGCAAGGTACTTGAAAATACCCCAAGGTATCCCGAGGTACCATAAAGATATCCCAAGGTACCTGAAAGTACCCCAAGGTATCCCAAGGTACCATAAAGATATCCCAAGGTACCCCAAGGTACTCGAATGTACCCCAAGGTATCCCAAGGTACCATAAAGATATCCCAAGGTACCTCAAGGTACTTCAAAGTCCGCAAAGTATCCCAAGGTATCATAAAGATATCCCAAGGAACTGGAATGTACCCCAAGGTATCTCAAGGCACCATAAAGATATCCCAAGGTACTCGAATGTGCCCCAAGGTACCCCAAGGTACCATAAAAATATCCCAAGGTGCCCCAAGGTACTCGAATGTATCCCAAGGTATCTCAAGGCACCATAAAGATATCCCAAGGTACTCGAATGTGTCCCAAGGTATCCCAAGGTACCATAAAGATATCCCAAGGTACCCCAAGGTACCTGAAAGTACTCCAAGGTATCCCAAGGTACCATAAAGATATCCCAAGGTACCCCAAGGTACCCCAAGGTATCCCAAGGTACCATAAAGATATCCCAAGGTACCCCAAGGTACCTGAAAGTACCCCAAGGTATCCCAAGGTACCATAAAGATATCCCAAGGTACCCCAAGGTACTCGAATGTACCCCAAGGTACCATAAAGATATCCCAAGGTACCCCAAGGTACCTGAAAGTACCCAAGGTATCCCAAGGTACCATAAAGATATCCCAAGGTACCCCAAGGTACTCGAATGTACCCCAAGGTATCTCAAGGCACCATAAAGATATCCCAAGGTACTCGAATGTGCCCCAAGGTATCCCAAGGTACCATAAAGATATCCCAAGGTCGCCTAAGTTACCTGAAAGTACCCCAAAGTATCCCAAGGTACCATAAAGATATCCCAAGGTACCCCAAGGTACCTGAAAGTACCCCAAGGTATCCCAAGGTACCATAAAGATATCCCAAGGTACCCCAAGGTACTCGAATGTACCCCAAGGTACCATAAAGATATCCCAAGGTACCCCAAGGTACCGCAAGGTACTTGAAAGTACCCCAAGGTATCCCAAGGTACCATAAAGATATCCCAAAGTACCCCAAGGTACCTGAAAGTACCCAAGGTATCCCAAGGTACCATAAAGATATCCCAAGGTACCCCAAGGTACTCGAATGTACCCCAAGGTATCTCAAGGCACCATAAAGATATCCCAAGGTACTCGAATGTACCCCAAGGTATCCCAAGGTACCATAAAGATATCCCAAGGTACCCCAAGGTACTCGAATGTACCCCAAGGTATCCCAAGGTACCATAAAGATATCCCAAGGTACCCCAAGGTACCTGAATGTACCCAAGGTACCATAAAGATATCCCAAGGTACCCCAAGGTACCTGAAAGTACCCCAAGGTATCCCAAGGTACCATAAAGATATCCCAAGGTACCCCAAGGTACTAGAATGTACCCCAAGGTATCCCAAGGTACCATAAAGATATCCCAAGGTACTCGAATGTACCCCAAGGTATCCCAAGGTACCATAAAGATATCCCAAGGTACCCCAAGGTACCTGAAAGTACCCCAAGGTATCCCAAGGTACCATAAAGATATCCCAAGGTACCCCAAGGTACCCGAATGTACCCCAAGGCATCCCAAGGTACCATAAATATATCCCAAGGTACTCGAGTGTACCCCAAGGTATCCCAAGGTACCATAAAGATATCCCAAGGTACCCCAAGGTACTCGAATGTACCCCAAGGTATCCCAAGGTACCATAAAGATATCCCAAGGTACCTGAAAGTACCCCAAGGTATCCCAAGGTATCCCAAGGTACCATAAAGATATCCCAAGGTACTTGAATGTACCCCAAGGTATCCCAAGGTACCATAAAGATATCCCAAGGTACCCCAAGGTACCTGAAAGTACCCAAGGTATCCCAAGGTACCATAAAGATATCCCAAGGTACCCCAAGGTACTCGAATGTACCCCAAGGTACCATAAAGATATCCCAAGGTATCCCAAGGTACCCAAGGTACCTGAATGTACCCCAAGGTATCCCAAGGTACCATAAAGATATCCCAAGGTACCTGAAAGTACCCCAAGGTATCCCAAGGTACCATAAAGATATCCCAAGGTACCCCAAGGTACTCGAATGTACCCCAAGGTATCCCAAGGTACCATAAAGATATCCCAAGGTACCCCAAGGTACCTGAAGGTACCCCAAGTATCCCAAGGTACCATAAAGATATCCCAGTGGTACTGAATGTACCCCAAGGTATCCCAAGGTACCATAAAGATATCCCAAGGTACCCAAGGTACTCGAATGTACCCCAAGGTATCCCAAGGTACCATAAAGATATCCCAAGGTACCTGAAAGTACCCCAAGGTATCCCAAGGTACCATAAAGATATCCCAAGGTACCCCAAGGTACCTGAAAGTACCCCAAGGTATCCCAAGGTACCATAAAGATATCCCAAGGTACCCCAAGGTACTGAAAGTACCCAAGGTATCCCAAGGTACCATAAAGATATCCCAAGGTACCCCAAGGTACTCGAATGTACCCCAAGGTATCCCAAGGTACCATAAAGATATCCCAAGGTACCCCAAGGTACCTGAATGTACCCCAAGGTATCCCAAGGTACCATAAAGATATCCCAAGGTACTCGAATGTACTCCAAGGTATCCCAAGGTACCATAAAGATATCCCAAGGTACCCCAAGGTACCCCAAGGTACCTGAAAGTACCCCAAGGTATCCCAAGGTACCATAAAGATATCCCAAGGTACCCAAGGTACCTGAATGTACCCCAAGGTATCCCAAGGTACCATAAAGATATCCAAGGTACCCCAAGGTACCTGAAAGTACCCCAAGGTATCCCAAGGTACCATAAAGATATCCCAAGGTACCCCAAGGTACCTGAATGTACCCCAAGGTATCCCAAGGTACCATAAAGATATCCCAAGGTACCTGAAAGTACCCCAAGGTATCCCAAGGTACCATAAAGATATCCCAAGGTACCCCAAGGTACTCGAATGTACCCCAAGGTATCCCAAGGTACCATAAAGATATCCCAAGGTACCTGAATGTACCCCAAGGTATCCCAAGGTACCATAAAGATATCCCAAGGTACCCAAGGTACCTGAAAGTACCCCAAGGTATCCCAAGGTACCATAAAGATATCCCAAGGTACCCCAAGGTACTCGAATGTACCCCAAGGTATCCCAAGGTACCATAAAGATATCCCAAGGTCCCCTAAGGTACCTGAAAGTACCCCAAGTATCCCAAGGTACCATAAAGATATCCCAAGTACCCCAAGGTACTTGAATGTACCCCAAGGTATCCCAAGGTACCATAAAGATATCCCAAGGTACCCCAAGGTACTCGAATGTACCCCAAGGTATCCCAAGGTACCATAAAGATATCCCAAGGTACTCGAATGTACCCCAAGGTATCCCAAGGTACCATAAAGATATCCCAAGGTACCCCAAGGTACCTGAAAGTACCCCAAGGTATCCCAAGGTACCATAAAGATATCCCAAGGTACCCCAAGGTACTCGAATGTACCCCAAGGTATCCCAAGGTACCATAAAGATATCCCAAGGTATCCCAAGGTACCATAAAGATATCCCAAGGTACCCCAAGGTACCTGAAAGTACCCCAAGGTATCCCAAGGTACCATAAAGATATCCCAAGGTACCTGAAAGTACCCCAAGGTATCCCAAGGTACCATAAAGTACCCCAAGGTATCCCAAGGTACCATAAAGATATCCCAAGGTACCCCAAGGTACCTGAATGTACCCTGGTATCCCAAGGTACCATAAAGATATCCCAAGGTACCCCAAGGTACCTGAAAGTACCCCAAGGTATCCCAAGGTACCATAAAGATATCCCAAGGTACCCTAAGGTACCTGAATGTACCCCAAGGTATCCCAAGGTACCATAAAGATATCCCAAGGTACCTGAATGTACCCCAAGGTATCCCAAGGTACCATAAAGATATCCCAAGTTACTCGACTGTACACCAAGGTATCCCAAGGTACCATAAAGATATCCCAAGGTACCCCAAGGTACTCGAATGTACCCAAGGTATCCCAAGGTACCATAAAGATATCCCAAGGTACCCAAGGTACTCGAATGTACCCCAAGGTATCCCAAGGTACCATAAAGATATCCCAAGGTACCCCAAGGTACCTGAAAGTACCCCAAGGTATCCCAAGGTACCATAAAGATATCCCAAGGTACCCAAGGTACTCGAATGTACCCCAAGGTATCCCAAGGTACCATAAAGATATCCCAAGGTACCCCAAGGTACCTGAATGTACCCCAAGGTATCCCAAGGTACCATAAAGATATCCCAAGGTACCCCAAGGTACCTGAATGTACCCCAAGGTATCCCAAGGTACCATAAAGATATCCCAAGGTACTCGAATGTACCGCAAGGTATCCCAAGGTACCATAAAGATATCCCAAGGTACCCAAGGTACTCGAATGTATCCCAAGGTATCCCAAGGTACCATAAAGATATCCCAAGGTATCCCAAGGTACCATAAAGATATCCCAAGGTACCCCAAGGTACTCGAATGTACCCAAGGTATCCCAAGGTACCATAAAGATATCCCAAGGTACCCCAAGGTACCTGAAAGTACCCCAAGGTATCCCAAGGTACCATAAAGATATCCCAAGGTACCCCAAGGTACTCGAATGTACCCCAAGGTATCCCAAGGTACCATAAAGATATCCCAAGGTCCACCAAGGTACCTGAAAGTACCCCAATGTATCCCATGGTACCATAAAGATATCCCAAGGTACCCCAAGGTACTCGAATGTACCCCAAGGTATCCCAAGGTACCATAAAGATATCCCAAGGTACCCCAAGGTACCTGAATGTACCCAAGGTATCCCAAGGTACCATAAAGATATCCCAAGGTACCCCAAGGTACCTTAAAGTATCCCAAGGTACCATAAAGATATCCCAAGGTACTCGAATGTACCCCAAGGTACCCCAAGATACCACAAAGATATCCCAAGGTACTCGAATGTATCCCAAGGTATCCCAAGGTACCATAAAGATATCCCAAGGTACCCCAAGGTACTCGAATGTACCCCAAGGTATCCCAAGGTACCATAAAGATATCCCAAGGTACTCCAAGGTACCTGAAAGTACCCCAAGGTATCCCAAGGTACCATAAAGGTATCCCAAGGTACCCAAAGTACCCTGAAGGTATCCCAAGGTACCATAAAGATATCCCAAGGTACCCCAAGGTACTTGAATGTACCCAAGGTATCCCAAGGTACCATAAAGATATCCCAAGGTACTGAATGTACCCCACAAGGTATCCCAAGGTACCATAAAGATATCCCAAGGTACCCAAGGTACTCGAATGTACCCCAAGGTATCCCAAGGTACCATAAAGATATCCCAAGGTACCCCAAGGTACTCGAATGTACCCCAAGGTATCCCAAGGTACCATAAAGATATCCCAAGGTACCCCAAGGTACCTGAAAGTACCCAAGGTATCCCAAGGGACCATAAAGATATCCCAAGGTACCCAAGGTACTCGAATGTACCCCAAGGTATCCCAAGGTACCATAAATATATCCCCGCAAGGTACCTGAATGTACCCCAAGGTATCCCAAGGTACCATAAAGATATCCCAAGGTACTGAATGTACCCAAGGTATCCCAAGGTACCAAGGTATCCCAAGGTACCATAAAGATATCCCAAGGTACCCAAGGTACCTGAATGTACCCCAAGGTATCCCAAGGTACCATAAAGATATCCCAAGGTACCCCAAGGTACCTGAATGTACCCCAAGGTATCCCAAGGTACCATAAAGATATCCCAAGGTACCCCAAGGTACTCGAATGTACCCCAAGGTATCCCAAGGTACCATAAAGATATCCCAAGGTCCTCGAATGTACCCCAAGGTATCTCAAGGTACCATAAAGATATCCCAAGGTATTGAACGTACCCCAAAGGTATCCCAAGGTACCATAAAGATATCCCAAGGTACCCCAAGGTACCTGAATGTACCCCAAGGTATCCCAAGGTACCATAAAGATATCCCAAGGTACCTGAAAGTACCCCAAGGTATCCCAAGGTACCATAAAGATATCCCAAGGTACCCCAAGGTACTCTAATGTACCCCAAGGTATCCCAAGGTACCATAAAGATATCCCAAGGTACTCGAATGTACCCCAAGGTATCCCAAGGTACCATAAAGATATCCCAAGGTACCATAAAGATATCCCAAGGTACCCCAAGGTACTCGAATGTACCCCATGGTATCCCAAGGTACCATAAACATATCCCAAGGTACCATAAACATATCCCAAGGTACCTCAAGGTACCTGAAAGTACCCCAAGGTATCCCAAGATACCGTAAAGATATCGCAAGGTACCTGAAAGTACCCAAGGTATCCCAAGGTATCCCAAGGTACCATAAAGATATCCCAAGGTACCTGAAAGTACCCCAAGGTATCCCAAGGTACCATAAAGATATCCCAAGGTACCCCAAGGTACTCGAATGTACCCCAAGGTATCCCAAGGTACCATAAAGATATCCCAAGGTACTCGAATGTACCCCAAGGTATCCCAAGGTACCATAAAGATATCCCAAGGTACCTTAAAATAGCCCAAGGTATCCCAAGGTACCATAAAGATATCCCAAGGTACCCCAAGGTACCCCAAGGTATCCCAAGGTACCATAAAGATATCCCAAGGTACCCCAAGGTATTCGAATGTACCCCAAGGTATCCCAAGGTACCATAAAGATATCCCAAGGTACCCCAAGGTACTCCAATGTACTCCAAGGTATCCCAAGGTACCATAAAGATATCCCAAGGTACCCCAAGGTACTCGAATGTACTCCAAGGTATCCCAAGGTACCATAAAGATATCCCAAGGTACCCCAAGGTACCTGAATGTACCCCAAGGTATCCCAAGGTACCTGAAAGTACCCCAAGGTATCCCAAGGTACCATAAAGATATCCCAAGGTACCTGAAAGTACCCCAAGGTATCCCAAGGTACCATAAAGATATCCCAAGGTACCTGAAAGTACCCCAAGGTATCCCAAGGTACCATAAAGATATCCCAAGGTACCCCAAGGTACTCGAATGTACCCCAAGGTATCCCAAGGTACCATAAAGATATCCCATGGTACCCCAAGGTACTCGAATGTACCCCATGGTATCCCAAGGTACCATAAAGATATCCCAAAGTACCCCAAGGTCTCCCAAGGTACCATAAAGATATCCCAAGGTACCCCAAGGTACCTGAATGTACCCCAAAGGTATCCCAAGGTACCATAAAGATATCCCAAGGTACCCCAAGGTACCTGAATGTACCCCAAGGTATCCCAAGGTACCATAAAGATATCCCAAGGTACCCCAAGGTACTCGAATGTACCCCAAGGTATCCCAAGGTACCATAAAGATATCCCAAGGTACTCGAATGTACCCAAGGTATCCCAAGGTACCATAAAGATATCCCAAGGTACCCCAAGGTACCTGAATGTACCCCAAGGTATCCCAAGGTACCATAAAGATATCCCAAGGTACCCCAAGGTACTCGAATGTACCCCAAGGTACCATAAAGATATCCCAAGGTACCCCAAGGTACCTGAAAGTACCCCAAGGTATCCCAAGGTACCATAAAGATATCCCAAGGTACCCCAAGGTACCTGAAAGTACCCCAAGGTATCCCAAGGTACCATAAAGATATCCCAAGGTACCCTAAGGTACTCGAATGTACCCCAAGGTATCCCAAGGTACCATAAAGATATCCCAAGGTACCTGAAAGTACGCCAAGGTATCCCAAGGTACCATAAAGATATCCCAAGGTACCCCAAGGTACTCGAATGTACCCCAAGGTATCCCAAGGTACCATAAAGATATCCCAAGGTACCCCAAGGTACCTGAATGTACCCAAGGTATCCCAAGGTACCATAAAGATATCCCAAGGTACCCCAAGGTACTCGAATGTACCCCAAGGTATCCCAAGGTACCATAAAGATATACCAAGGTACCTGAAAGTACCCCAAGGTATCCCAAGGTACCATAAAGATATCCCAAGGTCCTCGAATGTACCCCAAGGTATCTCAAGGTACCATAAAGATATCCCAAGGTACCCCAAGGTACTCGAATATACCCCAAGGTATCCCAAGGTGCCACAAAGATATCCCAAGGTACTGAAAGCACCCCAAGGTATCCCAAGGTACCATAAAGATATCCCAAGGTACTGGAATGTACCCAAGGTATCCCAAGGTACCATAAAGATATCCCAAGGTACCCAAGGTACCTGAAAGTACCCAAGGCTGTACCATAAAGATAAAGATATCCCAAGGTACCCCAAGGTACCATAAAGTACCCCAAGGTATCCCAAGGTACCATAAAGATATCCCAAGGTACCTGAACTGAATGTACCCCAAGGTATCCCAAGGTACCATAAAGATATCCCAAGGTACCCCAAGGTACCTGAAAGTACCCCAAGGTATCCCAAGGTACCATAAAGATATCCCAAGGTACCCCAAGGTACTCGAATGTACCCCAAGGTATCCCAAGGTACCATAAAGATATCCCAAGGTACCCCAAGGTACCTGAATGTACCCCAAGGTATCCCAAGGTACCATAAAGATATCCCAAGGTACCCCAAGGTACTCGAATGTACCCCAAGGTATCCCAAGGTACCATAAAGATATCCCAAGGTACCCCAAGGTACTCGAATGTACCCCAAGGTATCCCAAGGTACCATAAAGATATCCCAAGGTCCCCCAAGGTATCCCAAGGTACCATAAAGATAGCACAAGGTACCTGAATGTACCCCAAGGTATCCCAAGGTACCATAAAGATATCCCAAGGTACTCGAATGTACCCAAGGTATCCCAAGGTACCATAAAGATATCCCAAGGTACCCCAAGGTATCCCAAGGTACCATAAAGATATCCCAAGGTACCCCAAGGTACCTGAAAGTACCCCAAGGTATCCCAAGGTACCATAAAGATATCCCAAGGTACCCCAAGGTACTCGAATGTACCCCAAGTATCCCATGGTACCATAAAGATATCCCAAGGTACTCCAAGGTACTTGACTGTTCCCCAAGGTATCCCAAGGTACCATAAAGATATCCCAAGGTACTCGAATGTACCCCAAGGTATCCCAAGGTACCATAAAGATATCCCAAAGTACTCGAATGTACCCCAAGGTATCCCAAGGTACCATAAAGATATCCCAAGGTACCTGAAAGTACCCCAAGGTATCCCAAGGTACCATAAAGATATCCCAAGGTACCCCAAGGTACCTGAAAGTACCCCAAGGTATCCCAAGGTACCATAAAGATATCCCAAGGTACCAAGGTACCCCAAGGTACTCGAATGTACCCCAAGGTATCCCAAGGTACCATAAAGATATCCCAAGGTACCTGAATGTACCCCAAGGTATCCCAAGGTACCATAAAGATATCCCAAGGTACACCAAGGTACTCGAATGTACCCCAGGGTATCCCAAGGTACCATAAAGATATCCCAAGGTACTCCAAGGTACTCGACTGTACCCCAAGGTATCCCAAGGTACTCGAATGTACCCCAAGGTATCCCAAGGTACCATAAAGATATCCCAAGGTACTCGAATGTACCCCAAGGTATCCCAAGGTACCATAAAGATATCCCAAGGTACTCGAATGTACCCCAAGGTATCCCAAGGTACCATAAAGATATCCCAAGGTACCCCAAGGTACTCGAATGTACCCCAAGGTATCCCAAGGTACCATAAAGATATCCCAAGGTACCCAAGGTACCTGAAAGTACCCCAAGGTATCCCAAGGTACCATAAAGATATCCCAAGGTACCTGAAAGTACCCCAAGGTATCTCAAGGTACCATAAAGATATCCCAAGGTACTCGAATGTACCCCAAGGTATCCCAAGGTACCATAAAGATATCCCAAGGTACCCCAAGGTATCCCAAGGTACCATAAAGATATCCCAAGGTACCCCAAGGTATCTCAAGGCACCATAAAGATATCCCAAGGTACTCGAATGTACCCCAAGGTATCCCAAGGTACCATAAAGATATCCCAAGGTACCCCAAGGTACTCGAATGTACTCCAAGGTATCCCAAGGTACCATAAAGATATCCCAAGGTACCCCAAGGTACTTGAAAGTACCCCAAGGTATCCCAAGGTACCATAAAGATATCCCAAGGTACCCCAAGGTACCTGAAAGTACCCCAAGTATCCCAAGGTACCATAAAGATATCCCAAGGTACCCCAATGTACCTGAAAGTACCCCAAGGTATCCCAAGGTACCATAAAGATATCCCAAGGTACCTGAAAGTACCCCAAGGTATCCCAAGGTACCATAAAGATATCCCAAGGTACCTGAATGTACCCCAAAGTATCCCAAGGTACCATAAAGATATCCCAAGGTACCCCAAGGTACCTGAAAGTACCCCAAGGTATCCCAAGGTACCATAAAGATATCCCAAGGTACCCCAAGGTACTCGAATGTACCCCAAGGTATCCCAAGGTACCATAAAGATATCCCAAGGTACCCCAAGGTACTCGAATGTACCCCAAGGTATCCCAAGGTACCATAAAGATATCCCAAGGTACTCGAATGTACCCCAAGGTATCCCAAGGTACCATAAAGATATCCCAAGGTACCTGAAAGTACCCAAGGTATCCCAAGGTACCATAAAGATATCCCAAGGTACCCCAAGGTACTCGAATGTACCCCAAGGTATCCCAAGGTACCATAAAGATATCCCAAGGTACCTGAAAGTACCCCAAGGTATCCCAAGGTACCATAAAGATATCCCAAGGTACCCCAAGGTACCTGAAAGTACCCCAAGGTATCCCAAGGTACCATAAAGATATCCCAAGGTACCTGAAAGTACCCCAAGGTATCCCAAGGTACCATAAAGATATCCCAAGGTACCCCAAGGTACTCGAATGTACCCCAAGGTATCCCAAGGTACCATAAAGATATCCCAAGGTACCTGAATGTACCCCAAGGTATCTCAAGGTACCATAAAGATATCCCAAGGTACTCGAATGTACCCCAAGGTATCCCAAGGTACCATAAAGATATCCCAAGGTACCCCAAGGTACTCGAATGTACCCCAAGGTATCTCAAGGTACCATAAAGATATCCCAAGGTACTCGAATGTACCCCAAGGTATCCCAAGGTACCATAAAGATATCCCAAGGTACCTCAAGGTACCTGAAAGTACCCCAAGGTATCCCAAGGTACCATAAAGATATCCCAAGGTACTCGAATGTACCCAAGGTATCTCAAGGCATCATAAAGATATCCCAAGGTACTCGAATGTACCCCAAGGTATCCCAAGGTACCATAAAGATATCCCAAGGTACCCCAAGGTATCTCAAGGCACCATAAAGATATCCCAATGTACTCGAATGTACCCCAAGGTATCCCAAGGTACCATAAAGATATCCCAAGGTACCCCAAGGTACCTGAAAGTACTCCAAGGTATCCCAAGGTACCATAAAGATATCCCAAGGTACCCCAAGGTACTTGAAAGTACCCCAAGGTATCCCAAGGTACCATAAAGATATCCCAAGGTCGCCTAAGGTACCTGAAAGTACCCCAAAGTATCCCAAGGTACCATAAAGATATCCCAAGGTACCCCAAGGTACCTGAAAGTACCCCAAGGTATCCCAAGGTACCATAAAGATATCCCAAGGTACTCGAATGTACCCCAAGGTATCCCAAGGTACCATAAAGATATCCCAAGGTACCCCAAGGTACTCGAATGTACCCCAAGGTATCCCAAGGTACCATAAAGATATCCCAAGGTACCTCAAGGTACCTGAAAGTACCCCAAGGTATCCCAAGGTACCATAAAGATATCCCAAGGTACCCCAAGGTACCTGAAAGTACCCAAGGTATCCCAAGGTACCATAAAGATATCCCAAGGTACCCCAAGGTACTCGAATGTACCCCAAGGTATCCCAAGGTACCATAAAGATATCCCAAGGTACTCGAATGTACCCCAAGGTATCTCAAGGCACCATAAAGATATCCCAAGGTACCTGAAAGTACCCCAAGGTATCCCAAGGTACCATAAAGATATCCCAAGGTACCCCAAGGTACTCGAATGTACCCCAAGGTATCTCAAGGTACCATAAAGATATCCCAAGGTACTCGAATGTACCCCAAGGTATCCCAAGGTACCATAAAGATATCCCAAGGTACCTCAAGGTACCTGAAAGTACCCCAAGGTATCCCAAGGTACCATAAAGATATCCCAAGGTACCTCAAAGTACCCCAAGGTATCCCAAGATACCATAAAGATATCCCAAGGTAGGCGAATGTACCCAAGGTATCCCAAGGTACCATAAAAATATCCCAAGGTACCCCAAGGTATCTCAAGGCACCATAAAGATATCCCAATGTACTCGAATGTACCCCAAGGTATCCCAAGGTACCATAAAGATATCCCAAGGTACCCCAAGGTACCTGAAAGTACTCCAAGGTATCCCAAGGTACCATAAAGATATCCCAAGGTACCCCAAGGTACTTGAAAGTACCCCAAGGTATCCCAAGGTACCATAAAGATATCCCAAGGTCGCCTAAGTTACCTGAAAGTACCCCAAAGTATCCCAAGGTACCATAAAGATATCCCAAGGTACCCCAATGTACCTGAAAGTACCCCAAGGTATCCCAAGGTACCATAAAGATATCCCAAGGTACTCGAATGTACCCCAAGGTATCCCAAGGTACCATAAAGATATCCCAAGGTACTCGAATGTACCCCAAGGTATCCCAAGGTACCATAAAGATATCCCAAGGTACCCCAAGGTACCTGAAAGTACCCCAAGGTATCCCAAGGTACCATAAAGATATCCCAAGGTACTCGAATGTACCCCAAGGTATCTCAAGGCACCATAAAGATATCCCAAGGTACTCGAATGTACCCCAAGGTATCCCAAGGTACCATAAAGATATCCCAAGGTACCCCAAGGTACCTGAAAGTACCCCAAGGTATCCCAAGGTACCATAAAGATATCCCAAGGTACCCCAAGGTACCTGAAAGTACCCCAAGGTATCCCAAGGTACCATAAAGATATCCCAAGGTACCCCAAGGTACCTGAAAGTACCCCAAGGTATCCCAAGGTACCATAAAGATATCCCAAGGTACCCCAATGTACCTGAAAGTACCCCAAGGTATCCCAAGGTACCATAAAGATATCCCAAGGTACCCCAAGGTACTCGAATGTACCCCAAGGTACCATAAAGATATCCCAAGGTACCCCAAGGTACTCGAATGTACCCCAAGGTATCCCAAGGTACCATAAAGATATCCCAAGGTACCTCAAGGTACCTGAAAGTACCCCAAGGTATCCCAAGGTACCATAAAGATATCCCAAGGTACCCCAAGGTACTCGAATGTACCCCAAGGTATCCCAAGGTACCATAAAGATATCCCAAGGTACCCCAAGGTACCTGAAAGTACCCCAAGGTATCCCAAGGTACCATAAAGATATCCCAAGGTACTCGAATGTACCCCAAGGTATCTCAAGGTACCATAAAGATATCCCAAGGTACTCGAATGTACCCCAAGGTATCCCAAGGTACCATAAAGATATCCCAAGGTACCCCAAGGTACTCGAATGTACCCAAGGTATCTCAAGGCACCATAAAGATATCCCAAGGTACTCGAATGTACCCCAAGGTATCCCAAGGTACCATAAAGATATCCCAAGGTACCTCAAGGTACCTGAAAGTACCCCAAGGTATCCCAAGGTACCATAAAGATATCCCAAGGTACTCGAATGTACCCCAAGGTATCTCAAGGCATCATAAAGATATCCCAAGGTACTCGAATGTGCCCCAAGGTATCCCAAGGTACCATAAAAATATCCCAAGGTACCCCAAGGTATCTCAAGGCACCATAAAGATATCCCAATGTACTCGAATGTGCCCCAAGGTATCCCAAGGTACCATAAAGATATCCCAAGGTACCCCAAGGTACCTGAAAGTACTCCAAGGTATCCCAAGGTACCACAAAGATATGCCAAGGTACCCCAAGGTACTTGAAAGTACCCCAAGGTATCCCAAGGTACCATAAAGATATCCCAAGGTCGCCTAAGTTACCTGAAAGTACCCCAAAGTATCCCAAGGTACCATAAAGATATCCCAAGGTACCCCAAGGTACCTGAAAGTACCCCAAGGTATCCCAAGGTACCATAAAGATATCCCAAGGTACTCGAATGTACCCCAAGGTATCCCAAGGTACCATAAAGATATCCCAAGGTACTCGAATGTACCCCAAAGTATCCCAAGGTACCATAAAGATATCCCAAGGTACCCCAAGGTACCTGAAAGTACCCCAAGGTATCCCAAGGTACCATAAAGATATCCCAAGGTACCCCAAGGTATCTCAAGGTACCATAAAGATATCCCAAGGTACTCGAATGTACCCAAGGTATCCCAAGGTACCATAAAGATATCCCAAGGTACCCCAAGGTACCTGAAAGTACCCCAAGGTATCCCAAGGTACCATAAAGATATCCCAAGGTACCCCAAGGTACCTGAAAGTACTCCAAGGTATCCCAAGGTACCATAAAGATATCCCAAAGTATCCCAAGGTACCATAAAGATATCCCAAGGTACCCCAAGGTACTCGAATGTACCCCAAGGTACCATAAAGATATCCCAAGGTACCCCAAGGTACCTGAAAGTACCCCAAGGTATCCCAAGGTACCATAAAGATATCCCAAGGTACCTGAAAGTACCCCAAGGTATCCCAAGGTACCATAAAGATATCCCAAGGTACCCCAAGGTACCTGAATGTACCCCAAGGTATCCCAAGGTACCATAAAGATATCCCAAGGTACCTCAAGGTACTTCAAAGTCCGCAAGGTATCCCAAGGCACCATAAAGATATCCCAAGGTACTCGAATGTGCCCCAAGGTATCCCAAGGTACCATAAAAATATCCCAAGGTACCCCAAGGTACTCGAATGTACCCCAAGGTATCTCAAGGCACCATAAAGATATCCCAAGGTACTCGAATGTGTCCCAAGGTATCCCAAGGTACCATAAAGATATCCCAAGGTACCCCAAGGTACCTGAAAGTACTCCAAGGTATCCCAAGGTACCACAAAGATATGCCAAGTTACCCAGAGGTACTTGAAAGTACCCCAAGGTATCCCAAGGTACCATAAAGATATCCCAAGGTCGCCTAAGTTACCTGAAAGTACCCCAAGTATCCCAAGGTACCATAAAGATATCCCAAGGTAGCCCAATGTACCTGAATGTACCCCAAGGTATCCCAAGGTACCATAAAGATATCCCAAGGTACCCCAAGGTACTCGAATGTACCCCAAGGTATCTCAAGGCACCATAAAGATATCCCAATGTACTCGAATGTGCCCCAAGTATCCCAAGGTACCATAAAGATATCCCAAGGTACCCCAAGGTACCTGAAAGTACACCAAGGTATCCCAAGGTACCATAAAGATATCCCAAGGTACCCCAAGGTACTTGAAAGTACCCAAGGTATCCCAAGGTACCATAAAGATATCCCAAGGTACCCCAAGGTACCTGAAAGTACCCCAAGGTATCCCAAGGTACCATAAAGATATCCCAAGGTACCCCAATGTACCTGAAAGTACCCCAAGGTATCCCAAGGCACCATAAAGATATCCCAAGGTACTCGAATGTACCCCAATTTATCCCAAGGTACCATAAAGATATCCCAAGGTACCCCAAGGTACTCGAATGTATCCCAAAGTATCCCAAGGTACCATAAAGATATCCCAAGGTATCCCAAGGTAACATAAAGGTATCCCAAGGTACCCTAAGGTACCTGAAAGTACTCCAAGGTATCCCAAGGTACCATAAAGATATCCCAAGGTACCCCAAGGTACTTGAATGTATCCCAAGGTATCCCAAGGTGCCATAAAGATATCCCAAGGTACCTGAAAGTACCCCAAGGTATCCCAAGGTACCATAAAGATATCCCAAGGTACCCCAAGGTACCTGAAAGTACTCAAGGTATCCCAAGGTACCATAAAGATATCCCAAGGTACCCAAGGTACTCGAATGTACCCCAAGGTATCCCAAGGTACCATAAAGATATCCCAAGGTACCCCAAGGTACCTGAAAGTACCCCAAGTATCCCAAGGTACCATAAAGATATCCCAAGGTACCCCAAGGTACCTGAATGTACCCAAGGTATCCCAAGGTACCATAAAGATATCCCAAGGTACCCCAAGGTACTCGAATGTACCCCAAGGTATCCCAAGGTACCATAAAGATATCCCAAGGTACTCAAATGTACCCCAAGGTATCCCAAGGTACCATAAAGATATCCCAAGGTACCCCAAGGTACCTGAAAGTACGCCAAGGTATCCCAAGGTACCATAAAGATATCCCAAGGTACCCCAAGGTACCTGAATGTACCCCAAGGTATCCCAAGGTACCATAAAGATATCCCAAGGTACCCTAAGGTACCTGAAAGTACCCCAAGGCACCATAAAGATATCCCAAGGTACTCGAATGTACCCCAAGGTATCCCAAGGTACCATAAAGATATCCCAAGGTACCCCAAGGTACTCGAATGTACCCCAAGGTATCCCAAGGTACCATAAAGATATCCCAAGGTATCCCAAGGTACCATAAAGATATCCCAAGGTACCCCAAGGTACCTGAAAGTACCCCAAGGTATCCCAAGGTACCATAAAGATATCCCAAGGTACCCCAAGGTACCTGAAAGTACCCCAAGGTATCCCAAGGTACCATAAAGATATCCCAAGGTACCCCAAGGTACTCGAATGTACCCCAAGGTATCCCAAGGTACCATAAAGATATCCCAAGGTACTCGAATGTACCCCAAGGTATCCCAAGGTACCATAAAGATATCCCAAGGTACCCCAAGGTACTCAAATGTACCCCAAGGTATCCCAAGGTACCATAAAGATATCCCAAGGTACCCCAAGGTACTCGAATGTACCCCAAGGTATCCCAAGGTACCATAAAGATATCCCAAGGTACCCCAAGGTACTCGAATGTACCCCAAGGTATCCCAAGGTACCATAAAGATATCCCAAGGTATTCGAATGTACCCCAAGGTATCCCAAGGTATCATAAAGATATCCCAAGGTACTCGAATGTGCCCCAAGGTATCCCAAGGTACCATAAAGATATCCCAAGGTACCCCAAGGTACTCGAATGTACCCCAAGGTATCCCAAGGTACCATAAAGATATCCAAGGTACTCGGAAGTACCCCAAGGTATCCCAAGGTACCATAAAGATATCCCAAGGTACCTCAAGGTACCTGAAAGTACCCCAAGGTATCCCAAGGTACCATAAAGATATCCCAAGGTACTCGAATGTACCCCAAGGTATCTCAAGGCATCATAAAGGTATCCCAAGGTACTCGAATGTACCCCAAGGTATCCCAAGGTACCATAAAGATATCCCAAGGTACCCCAAGGTATCTCAAGGTACCATAAAGATATCCCAAGGTACTCGAATGTACCCCAAGGTATCCCAAGGTACCATAAAGATATCCCAAGGTACCCCAAGGTACCTGAAAGTACTCCAAGGTATCCCAAGGTACCATAAAGATATCCCAAGGTACCCCAAGGTACCTGAAAGTACCCCAAGGTATCCCAAGGTACCATAAAGATATCCCAAGGTCGCCTAAGTTACCTGAAAGTACCCCAAAGTATCCCAAGGTACCATAAAGATATCCCAAGGTACCCCAAGGTACCTGAAAGTACCCCAAGGTATCCCAAGGTACCATAAAGATATCCCAAGGTACTCGAATGTACCCCAAGGTATCCCAAGGTACCATAAAGATATCCCAAGGTACCCCAAGGTACTCGAATGTATCCCAAAGTATCCCAAGGTACCATAAAGATATCCCAAGGTACCTCAAGGTACCTGAAAGTACCCCAAGGTATCCCAAGGTACCATAAAGATATCCCAAGGTACCCCAAGGTACTCGAATGTACCCCAAGGTATCCCAAGGTACCATAAAGATATCCCAAGGTACCCCAAGGTACTCGAATGTACCCCAAGGTATCCCAAGGTACCATAAAGATATCCCAAGGTACTCGAATGTACCCCAAGGTATCTCAAGGTACCATAAAGATATCCCAAGGTACTCGAATGTACCCCAAGGTATCCCAAGGTACCATAAAGATATCCCAAGGTACCCCAAGGTACTCGAATGTACCCCAAGGTATCTCAAGGTACCATAAAGATATCCCAAGGTACTCGAATGTACCCCAAGGTATCCCAAGGTACCATAAAGATATCCCAAGGTACCTCAAGGTACCTGAAAGTACCCCAAGGTATCCCAAGGTACCATAAAGATATCCCAAGGTACTCGAATGTACCCCAAGGTATCCCAAGGTACCATAAAGATATCCCAAGGTACTGAATGTACCCCAAGGTATCCCAAGGTACCATAAAGATATCCCAAGGTACCCCAAGGTATCTCAAGGCACCATAAAGATATCCCAATGTACTCGAATGTACCCCAAGGTATCCCAAGGTACCATAAAGATATCCCAAGGTACCCCAAGGTACCTGAAAGTACTCCAAGGTATCCCAAGGTACCATAAAGATATCCCAAGGTACCCCAATGTACCCCAAGGTATCCCAAGGTACCATAAAGATATCCCAAGGTCGCCTAAGTTACCTGAAAGTACCCCAAGGTATCCCAAGGTATCCCAAGGTACCATAAAGATATCCCAAGGTACCCCAAGGTACCTGAAAGTACCCCAAGGTATCCCAAGGTACCATAAAGATATCCCAAGGTACTCGAATGTACCCCAAGGTATCCCAAGGTACCATAAAGATATCCCAAGGTACCCCAAGGTACGTGAAAGTACCCCAAGGTATCCCAAGGTACCATAAAGATATCCCAAGGTACCTCAAGGTACCGGAATGTACCCAAGGCATCCCAAGGTACCATAAAGATATCCTAAGGTACTCAACTGTACCCCAAGGTATCCCAAGGTACCATAAAGATATGCCAAGGTACCTCAAGGTACCTGAATGTACCCCAAGGTATCCCAAGGTACCATAAAGATATCCCAAGGTACTCGAATGTACCCCAAGGTATCCCAAGGTACCATAAAGATATCCCAAGGTACCCCAAGGTACTCGAATGTACCCCAAGGTATCCCAAGGTACCATAAAGATATCCCAAGGTACCCCAAGGTACCTGAAAGTACCCCAAGGTATCCCAAGGTACCATAAAGATATCCCAAGGTACCCCAAGGTACTCGAATGTACCCCAAGGTACCATAAAGATATCCCAAGGTACCCCAAGGTACCTGAAAGTACCCCAAGGTACCATAAAGATATCCCAAGGTACTCGAATGTACCCCAAGGTATCCCAAGGTACCATAAAGATATCCCAAGGTACCCCAAGGTACTCGAATGTACCCCAAGGTATCCCAAGGTACCATAAAGATATCCCAAGGTACCCCAAGGTACCTGAAAGTACCCAAGGTACCATAAAGATATCCCAAGGTACTCGAATGTACCCCAAGGTATCCCAAGGTACCATAAAGATATCCCAAGGTACCTCAAGGTACCTGAAAGTACCCCAAGGTATCCCAAGGTACCATAAAGATATCCCAAGGTACTCGAATGTACCCCAAGGTATCCCAAGGTACCATAAAGATATCCCAAGGTACCCCAAGGTACCTGAAAGTACCCCAAGGTATCCCAAGGTACCATAAAGATATCCCAAGGTACTCGAATGTACCCCAAAGGTATCCCAAGGTACCATAAAGATATCCCAAGGTACCCCAAGGTACTCGAATGTACCCCAAGGTATCCCAAGGTACCATAAAGATATCCCAAGGTACCCCAAGGTACCTGAAAGTACCCCAAGGTATCCCAAGGTACCATAAAGATATCCCAAGGTACCCCAAGGTATCTCAAGGTACCATAAAGATATCCCAAGGTACCCCAAGGTACCCCAAGGTACTTGAAAGTACCCCAAGGTATCCCAAGGTACCATAAAGATATCCCAAGGTACTCAAATGTACCCCAAGGTATCCCAAGGTACCATAAAGATATCCCAAGGTACCCCAAGGTACTCGAATGTACCCCAAGGTATCCCAAGGTACCATAAAGATATCCCAAGGTACCCCAAGGTACCTGAAAGTACCCCAAGGTATCCCAAGGTACCATAAAGATATCCCAAGGTACCTGAAAGTACCCCAAGGTATCCCAAGGTACCATAAAGATATCCCAAGGTACCTCAAGGTACCTGAAAGTACCCCAAGGTATCCCAAGGTACCATAAAGATATCCCAAGGTACTCGAATGTACCCCAAGGTATCCCAAGGTACCATAAAGATATCCCAAGGTACCCCAAGGTACTCGAATGTACCCCAAGGTATCCCAAGGTACCATAAAGATATCCCAAGGTACCCCAAGGTACCTGAAAGTACCCCAAGGTATCCCAAGGTACCATAAAGATATCCCAAGGTACCCCAAGGTACTCGAATGTACCCCAAGGTATCCCAAGGTACCATAAAGATATCCCAAGGTACCCCAAGGTACTTGAATGTACCCCAAGGTATCCCAAGGTACCATAAAGATATCCCAAGGTACCCCAAGGTACCTGAAAGTACCCCAAGGTATCCCAAGGTACCATAAAGATATCCCAAGGTACTCGAATGTACCCCAAGGTATCCCAAGGTACCATAAAGATATCCCAAGGTACTCCAAGGTACCTGAAAGTACCCCAAGGTACCATGAAGATATCCCAAGCTGCTCGAATGTACCCCAAGGTATCCCAAGGTACCATAAAGTTATCCCAAGGTACCCCAAGGTACTCGAATGTACCCCAAGGTATCCCAAGGTACCATAAAGATATCCCAAGGTACCCCAAGGTACCTGAAAGTACCAAGGTATCCCAAGGTACCATAAAGATATCCCAAGGTACCCCAAGGTACTCGAATGTACCCCAAGGTACCATAAAGATATCCCAAGGTACCCCAAGGTATCCCAAGGTACTTGAGAGTACCCCAAGGTATCCCAAGGTACCATAAAGATATCCCAAGGTACTCTAATGTACCCCAAGGTATCCCAAGGTACCATAAAGATATCCCAAGGTACCCCAAGGTACTCGAATGTACCCCAAAGGTATCCCAAGGTACCATAAAGATATCCCAAGGTACCCCAAGGTACCTGAAAGTACCCCAAGGTATCCCAAGGTACCATAAAGATATCCCAAGGTACTCGAATGTACCCCAAGGTATCCCAAGGTACCATAAAGATATCCCAAGGTACCCCAAGGTACCTGAAAGTACCCCAAGATACCACAAAGATATCCCAAGGTACTCGAATGTACCCCAAGGTATCCCAAGGTACCATAAAGATATCCCAAGGTACCCCAAGGTACTCGAATGTACCCCAAGGTATCCCAAGGTACCATAAAGATATCCCAAGGTACCCCAAGGTACTCGAATGTACCCCAAGGTATCCCAAGGTACCATAAAGATATCCCAAGGTACCCCAAGGTACCTGAAAGTACCCCAAGGTATCCCAAGGTACCATAAAGATATCCCAAGGTACTCGAATGTATCCCAAGGTACCATAAAGATATCCCAAGGTACCCCAAGGTATCTGAAAGTACCGCAGGGTATCCCAAGGTACCATAAAGATATCCCAAGGTACTCAAATGTACCCCAAGGTATCCCAAGGTACCATAAAGATATCCCAAGGTACCCCAAGGTACCTGAATGTACCCTAGGTATCCCAAGGTACCATAAAGATATCCCAAGGTACCCCAAGGTACCTGAAAGTACCCCAAGGTATCCCAAGGTACCATAAAGATATCCCAAGGTACCCCAAGGTACTCGAATGTACCCCAAGGTACCATAAAGATATCCCAAGGTACCCCAAGGTACCGCAAGGTACTTGAAAGTACCCCAAGGTATCCCAAGGTACCATAAAGATATCCCAAGGTACCCCAAGGTACTCGAATGTACCCCAAGGTATCCCAAGGTACCATAAAGATATCCCAAGGTACCCCAAGGTACCTGAAAGTACTCCAAGGTATCCCAAGGTACCATAAAGATATCCCAAGGTACCCCAAGGTACTTGAAAGTACCCCAAGGTATCCCAAGGTACCATAAAGATATCCCAAGGTACCCCAAGGTACCTGAAAGTACCCCAAGGTATCCCAAGGTACCATAAAGATATCCCAAGGTACCCCAAGGTACCTGAATGTACCCCAAGGTATCCCAAGGTACCATAAAGATATCCCAAGGTACCCCAAGGTACTCGAATGTACCCCAAGGTATCCCAAGGTACCATAAAGATATCCCAAGGTACTCGAATGTACCCCAAGGTATCCCAAGGTACCATAAAGATATCCCAAGGTACCCCAAGGTACCTGAAAGTACCCCAAGGTATCCCAAGGTACCATAAAGATATCCCAAGGTACCCCAAGGTACTCGAATGTACCCCAAGGTACCATAAAGATATCCCAAGGTACCCAAGGTACTTGAAAGTACCCCAAGGTATCCCAAGGTACCATAAAGATATCCCAAGGTACCCCAAGGTACCTGAAAGTACCCCAAGGTATCCCAAGGTACCATAAAGATATCCCAAGGTACCCCAAGGTACTCGAATGTACCCCAGGTTATCCCAAGGTACCATAAAGATATCCCAAGGTACTCGAATGTACCCCAAGGTATCCCAAGGTACCATAAAGATATCCCAAGGTACCCCAAGGTACTCGAATGTACCCCAAGGTATCCCAAGGTACCATAAAGATATCCCAAGGTACCCCAAGGTACTCGAATGTACCCCAAGGTATCCCAAGGTACCATAAAGATATCCCAAGGTACCCCAAGGTACTCGAATGTACCCCAAGGTATCCCAAGGTACCATAAAGATATCCCAAGGTACCTGAAAGTACCCCAAGGTATCCCAAGGTACCATAAAGATATCCCAAGGTACTCGAATGTACCCCAAGGTATCCCAAGGTACCATAAAGATATCCCAAGGTACCCCAAGGTACCTGAAAGTACCCCAAGGTATCCCAAGGTACCATAAAGATATCCCAAGGTACTCGAATGTACCCCAAGGTATCCCAAGGTACCATAAAGATATCCCAAGGTACCCCAAGGTACTCGAATGTACCCCAAGGTATCCCAAGGTACCATAAAGATATCCCAAGGTACCCCAAGGTACCTGAATGTACCCCAAGGTATCCCAAGGTACCATAAAGATATCCCAAGGTACCCCAAGGTACCTGAATGTACCCCAAGGTACCATAAAGATATCCCAAGGTACCCCAAGGTACCCCAAGGTACTTGAATGTACCCCAAGGTATCCCAAGGTACCATAAAGATATCCCAAGGTACTCGAATGTACCCCAAGGTATCCCAAGGTACCATAAAGATATCCCAAGGTACCCCAAGGTACTCGAATGTACCCCAAGGTATCCCAAGGTACCATAAAGATATCCCAAGGTACCTCAAGGTACCTGAAAGTACCCCAAGGTATCCCAAGGTACCATAAAGATATCCCAAGGTACTGAATGTACCCCAAGGTATCCCAAGGTACCATAAAGATATCCCAAGGTACCCCAAGGTACCTGAAAGTACCCCAAGGTATCCCAAGGTACCATAAAGATATCCCAAGGTACCTGAAAGTACCCCAAGGTATCCCAAGGTACCATAAAGATATCCCAAGGTACCCCAAGGTACTCGAATGTACCCCAAGGTATCCCAAGGTACCATAAAGATATCCCAAGGTACCCCAAGGTACCTGAAAGTACCCCAAGGTATCCCAAGGTACCATAAAGATATCCCAAGGTACCCCAAGGTACTCGAATGTACCCCAAGGTACCATAAAGATATCCCAAGGTACCCCAAGGTACTTGAATGTACCCCAAGGTATCCCAAGGTACCATAAAGATATCCCAAGGTACCCCAAGGTACTCGAATGTACCCCAAGGTATCCCAAGGTACCATAAAGATATCCCAAGGTACCCTAAGGTACCTGAAAGTACTCCAAGGTATCCCAAGGTACCATAAAGATATCCCAAGGTACCCAAGGTACTTGAAAGTACCCCAAGGTATCCCAAGGTACCATAAAGATATCCCAAGGTCCCCTAAGGTACCTGAAAGTACCCCAAGGTATCCCAAGGTACCATAAAGATATCCCAAGGTACCCCAAGGTACCTGAATGTACCCCAAGGTATCCCAAGGTACCATAAAGATATCCCAAGGTACCCCAAGGTACTCGAATGTACCCCAAGGTATCCCAAGGTACCATAAAGATATCCCAAGGTACCTGAAAGTACCCCAAGGTATCCCAAGGTACCATAAAGATATCCCAAGGTACCCCAAGGTACCAGAAAGTACCCCAAGGTATCCCAAGGTACCATAAAGATATCCCAAGGTACCCCAATGTACCCAAGGTACCATAAAGATATCCCAAGGTACCCCAAGGTACCCCAAGGTACTTGAAAGTACCCCAAGGTATCCCAAGGTACCATAAAGATATCCCAAGGTACCCCAAGGTACCTGAAAGTACCCCAAGGTATCCCAAGGTACCATAAAGATATCCCAAGGTACCCCAAGGTACTCGAATGTACCCCAAGTTATCCCAAGGTACCATAAAGATATCCCAAGGTACCTGAATGTACCCCAAGGTATCCCAAGGTACCATAAAGATATCCCAAGGTACCCCAAGGTACTCGAATGTACCCAAGGTATCCCAAGGTACCATAAAGATATCCCAAGGTACCCCAAGGTACCTGAATGTACCCCAAGGTATCCCAAGGTACCATAAAGATATCCCAAGGTACCCCAAAGTACTCGAATGTACCCCAGGTTATCTCAAGGCACCATAAAGATATCCCAAGGTACCTGAAACTACCCCAAGGTATCCAAAGTTACCATAAAGATATCCCAAGGTACTCCAAGGTACTGGAATGTATCCCAAGGTATCCCAAGGTACCATAAAGATATCCCAAGGTACCCAAGGTACTCGAATGTACTCCAAGGTATCCCAAGGTACCATAAAGATATCCCAAGGTACCCCAAGGTACCTGAAAGTACCCCAAGGTATCCCAAGGTACCATAAAGATATCCCAAGGTACCCCAAGGTACCTGAATGTACCCCAAGGTATCCCAAGGTACCATAAAGATATCCCAAGGTACCCCAAGGTACTCGAATGTACCCCAAGGTATCCCAAGGTACCATAAAGATATCCCAAGGTACTCGAATGTACCCCAAGGTATCCCAAGGTACCATAAAGATATCCCAAGGTACTCGAATGTACCCCAAGGTATCCCAAGGTACCATAAAGATATCCCAAGGTACCCCAAGGTACTCGAATGTACCCCAAGGTATCTCAAGGCACCATAAAGATATCCCAAGGTACTCGAATGTACCCCAAGGTATCCCAAGGTACCATAAAGATATCCCAAGGTACCCCAAGGTACCTGAAAGTACCCCAAGGTATCCCAAGGTACCATAAAGATATCCCAAGGTACCTGAAAGTACCCAAGGTATCCCAAGGTACCATAAAGATATCCCAAGGTACCCCAAGGTACTCGAATGTACCCCAAGGTATCCCAAGGTACCATAAAGATATCCCAAGGTACCCCAAGGTACCTGAAAGTACCCCAAGGTATCCCAAGGTACCATAAAGATATCCCAAGGTACCCCAAGGTACTCGAATGTACCCCAAGGTACCATAAAGATATCCCAATGTACCCCAAGGTACCGCAAGGTACTTGAAAGTACCCCAAGGTATCCCAAGGTACCATAAAGATATCCCAAGGTACCTGAAAGTACCCCAAGGTATCCCAAGGTACCATAAAGATATCCCAAGGTACCCCAAGGTACTCGAATGTACCCCAAGGTATCCCAAGGTACCATAAAGATATCCCAAGGTACCCCAAGGTACCTGAAAGTACCCCAAGGTATCCCAAGGTACCATAAAGATATCCCAAGGTACCTGAAAGTACCCAAGGTATCCCAAGGTACCATAAAGATATCCCAAGGTACCCCAAGGTACCTGAAAGTACCCCAAGGTATCCCAAGGTACCATAAAGATATCCCAAGGTCCTCGAATGTACCCCAAGGTATCTCAAGGTACCATAAAGATATCCCAAGGTACCCCAAGGTACCTGAAAGTACCCCAAGGTATCCCAAGGTACCATAAAGATATCCCAAGGTACCCCAAGGTACCTGAAAGTACCCAAGGTATCCCAAGGTACCATAAAGATATCCCAAGGTACCCCAAGGTACTCGAATGTACCCCAAGGTACCCCAAGATACCACAAAGATATCCCAAGGTACTCGAATGTACCCCAAGGTATCCCAAGGTACCATAAAGATATCCCAAGGTACCCCAAGGTACTCGAATGTACCCCAAGGTATCCCAAGGTACCATAAAGATATCCCAAGGTACCTCAAGGTACCTGAAAGTACCCCAAGGTATCCCAAGGTACCATAAAGATATCCCAAGGTACTCGAATGTACCCCAAGGTATCCCAAGGTACCATAAAGATATCCCAAGGTACCCCAAGGTACCTGAAAGTACCCCAAGGTATCCCAAGGTACCATAAAGATATCCCAAGGTACCCCAAGGTACTCGAATGTACCCCAAGGTATCCCAAGGTACCATAAAGATATCCCAAGGTACTCGAATGTACCCCAAGGTATCCCAAGGTACCATAAAGATATCCCAAGGTACCCCAAGGTACCTGAATGTACCCCAAGGTATCCCAAGGTACCATAAAGATATCCCAAGGTACCCCAAGGTACTCGAATGTACCCCAAGGTACCATAAAGATATCCCAAGGTACCCCAAGGTACTCAAGGTACTTGAATGTACCCCAAGGTATCCCAAGGTACCATAAAGATATCCCAAGGTACCCCAAGGTACTCGAATGTACCCCAAGGTATCCCAAGGTACCATAAAGATATCCCAAGGTACCCCAAGGTACCTGAAAGTACCCAAGGTATCCCAAGGTACCATAAAGATATCCCAAGGTACCCCAAGGTACTTGAAAGTACCCCAAGGTATCCCAAGGTACCATAAAGATATCCCAAGGTACCCCAAGGTACCTGAAAGTACCCAAAGTATCCCAAGGTACCATAAAGATATCCCAAGGTACCCCAAGGTACTCGAATGTACCCCAAGGTATCCCAAGGTACCATAAAGATATCCCAAGGTACCCCAAGGTACTCGAATGTATCCCAAGGTATCTCAAGGTACCATAAAGATATCCCAAGGTACTATGTGAATACCCAAGGTATCCCAAGGTACCATAAAGATATCCCAAGGACCCCAAGGTACCTGAATGTACCCCAAGGTATCCCAAGGTACCATAAAGATATCCCAAGGTACCCCAAGGTACTCGAATGTACCCCAAGGTACCATAAAGTTATCCCAAGGTACCCCAAGGTACCGCAAGGTACTTGAAAGTACCCCAAGAATCCCAAGGTACCATAAAGATATCCCAAGGTACCCCAAGGTACCTGAAAGTACCCCAAGGTATCCCAAGGTACCATAAAGATATCCCAAGGTACCCCAAGGTACTCGAATGTACCCCAGGTTATCCCAAGGTACCATAAAGATATCCCAAGGTACTCGAATGTACCCCAAGGTATCCCAAGGTACCATAAAGATATCCCAAGGTACCCCAAGGTACCTGAATGTACCCCAAGGTATCCCAAGGTACCATAAAGATATCCCAAGGTACCCCAAGGTACTCGAATGTACCCCAAGGTATCCCAAGGTACCATAAAGATATCCCAAGGTACCCCAAGGTACTCGAATGTACCCCAGGTTATCCCAAGGTACCATAAAGATATCCCAAGGTACCTGAAAGTACCCAAGGTATCCCAAGGTACCATAAAGATATCCCAAGGTACCAAGGTACTCGAATGTACCCCAAGGTATCCCAAGGTACCATAAAGATATCCCAAGGTACCTCAAGGTACCTGAATGTACCCCAAGGTATCCCAAGGTACCATAAAGATATCCCAAGGTACCTGAAAGTACCCCAAGGTATCCCAAGGTACCATAAAGATATCCCAAGGTACCCCAAGGTACCTGAATGTACCCCAAGGTATCCCAAGGTACCATAAAGATATCCCAAGGTACCCCAAGGTACCTGAAAGTACCCCAAGGTATCCCAAGGTACCATAAAGATATCCCAAGGTACCCCAAGGTACTCGAATGTACCCCAAGGTACCATAAAGATATCCCAAGGTACCCCAAGGTACCGCAAGGTACTTGAAAGTACCCCAAGGTATCCCAAGGTACCATAAAGATATCCCAAGGTACTCGAATGTACCCCAAGGTATCCCAAGGTACCATAAAGATATCCCAAGGTACCCCAAGGTACTCGAATGTACCCCAAGGTATCCCAAGGTACCATAAAGATATCCCAAGGTACCCCAAGGTACCTGAAAGTACCCCAAGGTATCCCAAGGTACCATAAAGATATCCCAAGGTACTCGAATGTACCCCAAGGTATCCCAAGGTACCATAAAGATATCCCAAGGTACCCCAAGGTACCTGAAAGTACCCAAGGTATCCCAAGGTACCATAAAGATATCCCAAGGTACCTGAAAGTACCCCAAGGTATCCCAAGGTACCATAAAGATATCCCAAGGTACCCCAAGGTACTCGAATGTACCCCAAGGTATCCCAAGGTACCATAAAGATATCCCAAGGTACCCCAAGGTACCTGAAAGTACCCCAAGGTATCCCAAGGTACCATAAAGATATCCCAAGGTACTCGAATGTACCCCAAGGTACCATAAAGATATCCCAAGGTACCCCAAGGTACCGCAAGGTACTTGAAAGTACCCCAAGGTATCCCAAGGTACCATAAAGATATCCCAAGGTACCCCAAGGTACTCGAATGTACCCCAAGGTATCCCAAGGTACCATAAAGATATCCCAAGGTACCCCAAGGTACTCGAATGTACCCAAGGTATCCCAAGGTACCATAAAGATATCCCAAGGTACCCCAAGGTACTTGAAAGTACCCCAAGGTATCCCAAGGTACCATAAAGATATCCCAAGGTACCCCAAGGTACCTGAAAGTACCCCAAAGTATCCCAAGGTACCATAAAGATATCCCAAGGTACCCCAAGGTACTCGAATGTACCCCAAGGTATCCCAAGGTACCATAAAGATATCCCAAGGTACCCCAAGGTACTCGAATGTACCCCAAGGTATCTCAAGGTACCATAAAGATATCCCAAGGTACCTGAATGTACCCCAAGGTATCCCAAGGTACCATAAAGATATCCCAAGGTACCCCAAGGTACCTGAATGTACCCCAAGGTATCCCAAGGTACCATAAAGATATCCCAAGGTACCCAAGGTACTCGAATGTACCCCAAGGTACCATAAAGATATCCCAAGGTACCCCAAGGTACCGCAAGGTACTTGAAAGTACCCCAAGGTATCCCAAGGTACCATAAAGATATCCCAAGGTACCCCAAGGTACCTGAAAGTACCCCAAGGTATCCCAAGGTACCATAAAGATATCCCAAGGTACCCCAAAGTACTCGAATGTACCCCAAGGTATCCCAAGGTACCATAAAGATATCCCAAGGTACCTGAAAGTACCCCAAGGTATCCCAAGGTACCATAAAGATATCCCAAGGTACCCCAAGGTACTCGAATGTACCCCAAGGTATCCCAAGGTACCATAAAGATATCCCAAGGTACCCCAAGGTACTCGAATGTACCCCAGGTTATCTCAAGGCACCATAAAGATATCCCAAGGTACTCGAATGTACCCCAAGGTATCCCAAGGTACCATAAAGATATCCCAAGGTACCCCAAGGTACCTGAATGTACCCCAAGGTATCCCAAGGTACCATAAAGATATCCCAAGGTACCCAAGGTACCTGAATGTACCCCAAGGTATCCCAAGGTACCATAAAGATATGCCAAGGTACCCCAAGGTACTTGAAAGTACCCCAAGGTATCCCAAGGTACCATAAAGATATCCCAAGGTACCCCAAGGTACCTGAAAGTACCCCAAGGTATCCCAAGGTACCATAAAGATATCCCAAGGTACCCCAAGGTACTCGAATGTACCCCAAGGTATCCCAAGGTACCATAAAGATATCCCAAGGTACTCGAATGTACCCCAAGGTATCTCAAGGCACCATAAAGATATCCCAAGGTACTCGAATGTACCCCAAGGTATCCCAAGGTACCATAAAGATATCCCAAGGTACCACAAGGTACTCGAATGTACCCCAAGGTATCTCAAGGTACCACAAAGATATCCCAAGGTACCTGAAAGTACCCCAAGGTATCCCAAGGTACCATAAAGATATCCCAAGGTACCTCAAGGTACCTGAAAGTACCCCAAGGTATCCCAAGGTACCATAAAGATATCCCAAGGTACTCGAATGTACCCCAAGGTATCTCAAGGCACCATAAAGATATCCCAAGGTACTCGAATGTACCCCAAGGTATCCCAAGGTACCATAAAGATATCCCAAGGTACCCCAAGGTATCTCAAGGCACCATAAAGAAATCCCAATGTACTCGAATGTGCCCCAAGTATTCCAAGGTACCATAAAGATATCCCAAGGTACCTGAAAGTACTCCAAGGTATCCCAAGGTACCATAAAGATATCCCAAGGTACCCCAAGGTACTCGAATGTACCCCAAGGTATCCCAAGGTACCATAAAGATATCCCAAGGTCGCCTAAGTTACCTGAAAGTACCCCAAAGTATCCCAAGGTATCATAAAGATATCCCAAGGTACCCCAATGTACCTGAAAGTACTCCAAGGTATCCCAAGGTACCATAAAGATATCCCAAGGTACTCGAATGTACCCCAATTTATCCCAAGGTACCATAAAGATATCCCAAGGTACCCCAAGGTACTCGAATGTACCCCAAAGTATCCCAAGGTACCATAAAGATATCCCAAGGTACTCGAATGTACCCCAAGGTATCCCAAGGTACCATAAAGATATCCCAAGGGAGCCCAATGTACCTGAATGTACCCCAAGGTATCCCAAGGTACCATAAAGATATCCCAAGGTACCCCAAGGTACTCGAATGTACCCCAAGGTACCATAAAGATATCCCAAGGTACCCCAAGGTACCGCAAGGTACTTGAAAGTACCCCAAGGTATCCCAAGGTACCATAAAGATATCCCAAGGTACCCCAAGGTACCTGAAAGTACCCCAAGGTATCCCAAGGTACCACAAAGATATCCAAAGTACCCCAAAGTACTCGAATGTACCCCAGGTTATCTCAAGGCACCATAAAGATATCCCAAGGTACTCGAATGTACCCCAATTTATCCCAAGGTACCATAAAGATATCCCAAGGTACCCCAAGGTACTCGAATGTACCCCAAGGTATCCCAATGTACCATAAAGATATCCCAAGGTACCCCAAAGTACTCGAATGTACCCCAGGTTATCTCAAGGCACCATAAATATATCCCAACGTACCTGAAAGTACCCCAAGGTATCCCAAGGTACCATAAAGATATCCCAAGGTACCCCAAGGTACTCGAATGTATCCCAAGGTATCCCAAGGTACCATAAAGATATCCCAAGGTACGCCAAGGTACCTGAACGTACTCCAAGGTATCCCAAGGTACCACAAAGATATGCCAAGGTACCGCAAGGTACTTGAAAGTACCCCAAGGTATCCCAAGGTACCATAAAGATATCCCAAGGTACCCCAAGGTACCTGAAAGTACCCCAAGGTATCCCAAGGTACCATAAAGATATCCCAAGATACCCCAAGGTACTCGAATGTACCCCAAGGTATCCCAAGGTACCATAAAGATATCCCAAGGTATTCGAATGTACCCCAAGGTATCTCAAGGCATCATAAAGATATCCCAAGGTACTCGAATGTGCCCCAAGGTATCCCAAGGTACCATAAAAATATCCCAAGGTACCCCAAGGTATTCGAATGTACCCCAAGGTATCTCAAGGCACCACAAAGATACCCCAAGGTACTCGGAAGTACCCCAAGGTATCCCAAGGTACCATAAAGATATCCCAAGGTACCTCAAGGTACCTGAAAGTACCCCAAGGTATCCCAAGGTACCATAAAGATATCCCAAGGTACTCGAATGTACCCCAAGGTATCTCAAGGCATCATAAAGGTATCCCAAGGTACTCGAGTGTGCCCCAAGGTATCCCAAGGTACCATAAAAATATCCCAAGGTAGCCCAAGGTATCTCAAGGCACGATAAAGATATCCCAATGTACTCGAATGTGCCCCAAGGTATCCCAAGGTACCATAAAGATATCCCAAGGTACCTGAAAGTACTCCAAGGTATCCCAAGGTACCACAAAGATATGCCAAGGTACCCCAAGGTACTTGAAAGTACCCCAAGGTATCCCAAGGTACCATAATGATATCCCAATGTCGCCTAAGTTACCTGAAAGTACCCCAAAGTATCCCAAGGTACCTTAAAGATATCCCGAGGTACCCCAATGTACCTGAAAGTACCCCAAGGTATCCCAAGGCACCATAAAGATATCCCAAGGTACTCGAATGTACCCCAATTTATCCCAAGGTACCATAAAGATATCCCAAGGTACCCCAAGGTACTCGAATGTACCCCAAAGTATCCCAAGGTACCATAAAGATATCCCAAGGTACCTCAAGGTACCTGAAAGTACCCCAAGGTATCCCAAGGTACCATAAAGATATCCCAAGGTACTCGAATGTACCCCAAGGTATCCCAAGGTACCATAAAGATATCCCAAGGTACCTCAAGGTACCTGAAAGTACCCCAAGGTATCCCAAGGTACCATAAAGATATCCCAAGGTACTCGAATGTACCCCAAGGTATCTCAAGGCATCATAAAGATATCCCAAGGTACCCCAAGGTACTCGAATGTACCCCAAGGTATCCCAAGGTACCATAAAGATATCCCAAGGTACCCCAATGTACCTGAAAGTACCCCAAGGTATCCCAAGGTACCATAAAGATATCCCAAGGTACCCCAAGGTACTCGAATGTACCCCAAGGTACCATAAAGATATCCCAATGTACCCCAAGGTACCGCAAGGTACTTGAAAGTACCCCAAGGTATCTCAAGGCACCATAAAGATATCCCAAGATACCCCAAGGTACTCGAATGTACCCCAAGGTATCCCAAGGTAACATAAAGGTATCCCAAGGTACCCCAAGGTACCTGAAAGTACTCCAAGGTATCCCAAGGTACCACAAAGATATGCCAAGGTACCCCAAGGTACTTGAAAGTACCCCAAGGTATCCCAAGGTACCATAAAGATATCCCAAGGTCGCCTAAGTTACCTGAAAGTACCCCAAAGTATCCCAAGGTACCATAAAGATATCCCAAGGTACCCCAATGTACCTGAAAGTACCCCAAAGTATCCCAAGGTACCATAAAGATATCCCAAGGTGCCCCAAGGTACTCGAATGTATCCCAAGGTATCTCAAGGCACCATAAAGATATCCCAAGGTACTCGAATGTGTCCCAAGGTATCCCAAGGTACCATAAAGATATCCCAAGGTACCCCAAGGTACCTGAAAGTACTCCAAGGTATCCCAAGGTACCACAAAGATATGCCAAGGTACCCAGAGGTACTTGAAAGTACCCCAAGGTATCCCAAGGTACCATAAAGATATCCCAAGGTCGCCTAAGAGTTTTATTAATAAGAACCGCGCAACAAAAATAGGGGACTGAAACTGACGTCCAGAACCGCGCAACAATGATGGCGTATAGGGGACTGAAACTGACGTACGATAACGAATTGATGGCGACGACGATGGCGTTGTGGCCTGACGCCAGAGGTCAAGGCTTCACTTTTTTCCGTACGAAATGACTGAAGTTATCGTTCCAGATAGATATATATTGAGTTCACTGGTCGCGCACAGAGCTTCCACTCGGAAGGAAATTTCCTTCCAAAAGGATATTTTGGCATTTGGAAGGAAAAATAAGAGGAAATGAGATTTGGAAGGAAATTGGAAGGAAATTTGGCAATTTCGAAGGAAAAGGGAAGGAAATTTTACAATTTAAACTTTTTCAGTTTTTTTCAGTTGGACTTTTGAGTTAAAAAAACATGTATAAAAATATTAAATAATACATCGAATATTTACATAACCATCAAGGATCAACGGGGGTAATTTGGGACTTAACAGGTCTTCAGTGGGTGAGACTGTGGGTGAGTACGATGAGCCAGCTGGCTCCAGGTTCGCAGCTCCAGTTTCGCGAACCTGGAGCCAGCTCCAGATTGGCTCGAAACTGGAGCTGGGACGACAAGTTTGTAAACAAAGCGTTTTGGCCGCTTAACCAGTAATGTAAATGAATTTTTTTTGAAAGACCATTTTTACCTGTCATAGTTTCTAGTACGTGACCGAAAATGAGAACTTTATTCCGTTTCGTTTGTCCACAGTAGCTTGTGAAAGTTGACTATTTTTTCTGACGAAGGGACTGGTCAGCGGCCCGATTGATCGTATAGGTTTTTAAAAACTTAATTTTTTACCTTTATAATGGCAAACTGTAAAATTTGATTGATGACCGTTCTAGAGAAAGTATTCAAATATAATGTCAAGCAATAAGCGTTCTTCTACATCGCGAAACCGCGATAAATAACTCTGGCAAAGTCGAGACATCTATTTCACGCGCGGCCCGCTTGTATTAATTTCACACTTCCGTGAACACACAACTTTGTTATCGATAAATTTGCGTTTTGGAGAAATAACCCATTGAACGTTTAATGATATATTATTATTTATTGCACCTTTTTAAAGACTAAACGATCAAAACATCTCCCATATCTGCAACACACAACGCAAACAACATATCCTATAGTATTTAAAATTTTAGGATGTATATCCAGCATGAACAACTCACGAGAACACTGGCATTCGTGACCGACATGAGAAATCCACTTTCAATAGAAGTAATATATTAACGTAATTGACAACCAAAACAATCAGTCCATGTGCTTTGGCACGTGATGTCATTTGATAATCTCTGGGGAAAACCCAGTGGAAAAACCCGTACGTGCACTGTAAAATTATTGCGCATGTGTTTATCCAGACCTGTTTTCCCCCAAGCAACGTATGAAACAGGTGCTGGAAAGGAGTTCATTTGTTTCTTAGTCTGTGTTTGATAATTAAAGGTTTTTTATCACCAAGGGATTTATTTTGTAACAAAGATTATAGTAAATATTGTTTATTGGCTATTGCTGATTGTTCGGAATTAACTTTTGAAATCTTACGAGAATGCGTCCGCCGAGATTAATTAGGGTATGCTTACTGCTACTAGGGACACCCTAACTCCTACATTCCTATATGGGACAGGCAAAATGACAGTTTTGGGGGGGGGGAAATAGGGATTCTGCCATAGAAAAAAAAGATACTAGATAGATCATGTCAAAAGTTTCCGGGGGAGCGTGCCCCTAACCCCCAAGCTATTCAAGACCTATAGAATGACAACGCAGACCACACAGTTAGGTTCAAATTCGTAACTGCTGCTCAAATAGATCTGGCACATCTTGAGCAAGATATTACAACATAGTTACAGCTTGTTCTATCTGTTGCTAGGTATAACTTGAAAATATATTTACAGTAGTAAAAGTCAGCTGGCAATGATCACAAAACGTTTTGCTCACAAAAACGAGATTTTAAGGTTCCATGTACTTTGGATTTTTAGGAGAGGTTGGGAGGGGGGTCTTATGAAAAAAATATCATTATTTAGGGTGGGGAAAAGTTTATCATGGGGATGGACCATGCCAAAGATTTAAGAGAGCTCACTAAATTCCACCCCCCCCCCCCTCCCAGAAAAGAAATGAACCCCTTAATAGTAATCTATTCTAACTGCAACAATGCTTCCATAGGCTTACAGGAAGAGAGTTATGGGAAATGCGAGCCCGTAAGCCTATAAGAGTGATGCAGGTACCAGTCGTTGGTAGGCACAGACAGATTGTGCTCGGCAACCTTTTGGCAACTTTTTGAATTTTGAGCAACTTTTTGGCAAACGAGCAACTTCGAGCAACTTTCCCTAAAATGTGCATACTTTTAGCAAAAGTATGGCCGGCCGGGCCTGGGCTCTATGAGAGGCCAATTTAATTTATTCCAGCATTCACAAAATTAATATTTAAAATATGGCGGACGCATCATCATAAAGCGAGGAACTGTTGATACTGAGATTGAACTCCCATTAATTTTCTCATTACAGTTCCTGTGAAACCTTGAGCTCATAAAACCTGTGATATAAAATACCGAATTAAAATACTGTACATGCTCGTTGAAGTTTGAAATACAGTCATTCATGATGTCAAATGTGTATTCTTGTAAATATAAGCAAATAAAGCAGACAACCAGTCAATTTCTGTGCGGAAAATACTAAATTTTGGGAGCATTTTTCCCGACTTTGGCAGCAACTTGTTCCATTTTTAGCGATTTTTTTGAGCAACTTTTTCTCAATTTACTAGCACAATCTGTCTGTGCCTAGTCGTTGGGGAGGGGAGGGTGGAAAAACACCCGCCCCAAAATAACAGAAAAAAAAACAAAACAAAACAAAAAACACATTGCAAATGAAATAATAATAACACTACATCAAACTAAACTAAAGATTATATGGACAATAAACAACAGTCAATATTATAACCTTCCCCCGTTAGGTCAATCACGCCGTACCCAAGAGCGTCTCGTTTAACAAACTGACCCAGAGTGAATGTAGACTCAGTCTTTTATACCCTATGTTACGCATGGTTACACTTAGAATAGTAATCTATTCTAACTGCAACAATGCTTCCATAGGCTTACAGGAAGAGAGTTATGGGAAATGCGAGCCCTGTCGCCAGACTATACGGATTAGGATTGTAATTTGAGGCTGGGCCTTATCTCACCCATACAAACCTAACCACTACCCGTAACTTAAACCCATACCAAAACCTCATAACCCAAAACTTTCTCCCGTTTACAACTTTTAAACCAGTGTTTGGAGCGAAAGATAAAGCATAAAAATGTAAAAATATAGCTTCGTTTAAAATACACATTTACAAGCAGCTAAATCGTGACTTGGCATACTTGCGGCTAAATAAAGGAATGCGCATTTGCCCTTACGTCACACCTAACCCCAAACCTAACCCCAAACCTAACCCCAAACCTAACCCTAATAATAACCAACCTAATAAATGTTTACAAATTACAAATAGAAAAAAAATTGTAAAAAAAAGTTGTGAAAAAAAATCGTAAAACGTGAAAATAAAAGAACGAGGAATCGAACCCAAGAACATGTGCGTACATGCCAGAGAACGTACCGCTAGCAGAGACGTAGCCAGGTTTTCCAGTCAAGGGGGGCCGAAAACATTTTTGGGGGGGCCAACTCAAAAACGTAAAATATAACCAGCATGCCCGACGGTGACCCACATTTTGCACGTGTTGCACTTCGGTCACTCTTCGGAAATCAACGGAAGAATTCGTAATATTGTAGCCACTGATCTATCTATAACTGATCAATACATATAAGCCTCAAATCGAAGCCATTGTCATTGAATCAATGCTGAAATACGCCCAAATTCTCAAAACATCATGTAGTAAAAGTGAAATATAATATTTGCATTACGTATAGCGTGAGTAAATAATAAAAATATTTTGCTAGTCAGAATTTTACCAAGGGGGGCCGAGAATTTCGCCAGAGGGGGCCCGGCCCCCGGGCCCCCCCTCTAGCTACGTCTCTGACCGCTAGACCACTGCGAACAGCTGAAAACTTTACGACAATAAATTGTATTTATAGTTTGCTTCTATAAGGTGAAATTACTTATATACAGGGTGTCCCAAAAAAAAGTGACACTATAGAAATTATCTCATTGTTCTTAAACCGCTCTTAAACGCGCGTGATTACTGGGAATTTGATGAAATCGTATTTACATTTAAGCATTTTAAAATGTTTTCGCTTCGTCCAAATATTTTAACGCCCGAGTCAAGCAAAACGATTACACTAATAAACGGTTTGCTTTTATTTTAGATGTAACAACAATTGATTAAATTAATGTTTAAGCTATGGGCCGTGCCCTTCAACATGTCCCCCATTTCTTTCTAGACAAAGAATGGTTCGCCTTTGCATTAGGCGCATCACATTTCGAATCATTTCAGGCTGCTGCCGTAAAGCGTTGAATTCCTCGATTATTGCACTGCGGTTACATTCGGTATTAGGGTAAATTGTTTTACAACAAATACTCGTTGCTCTGTAGTCAATTGAACCATTATTGTTACTCCAACTGGTCGTATGATTTACATGTAATTTGATTTTTATGGTAATAGGAGTTATTTTAAATTCCAGAAGCAGAAGTTTATGCACTTGTGGGTTTAGCATAGTGCTCAGGCATTCAAATTATAACAATAGGATAATTTCTATAGTGTCACTTTTTTTTGGGACACCCTGTAGTGTAAATGCGCAATTCCTTTATTGCTGCCGAGCGAAGCGAGGCGGCATACTAATCTCGACCCAGTCCACCGTTCGGATGTATTATGTTCGACAGAATCTCGATTTTATGAGGTTATGCAATAACCAAGGTTAACAGCTAGGTAACCATACCTCGATACGTCAGCACGTCACGTGACCGAGGGGGGTATGTAACAGGAGAGCGGTCGACGTTTGGCATCAGTTACCGTTGTGTGCTAAGCAAACATTGTAGGAAATAAATAAAAAAAATTTCGGTCTTCATGACTCGTGTTAAATTTCCACCAATTCCTTAATTGGTGTGAAGGTGTTAGCTCTTGAAGGGGTGGTCAGCTCAAGATACCACTTGCATGGATCTTAACCTGAGTCCAAGTAACAGTAGTCGCCCCAGGCCACCCCTCGGTCATCAGGGCTAACACCTCACCATCCAAACGGGTAAGTATGGTGAATGAAGGTGTTAAGTGAGTATTGTGTCGTGATGAACAGGTGGGCAATTTGTCTGAGCGGTCTGAGCATGCGCAAGGATGCGCTAGTTTATGAACGAAACTTAGCGCAATCCCTGGGGCGAGTTGAAGAAATTCAATATGGCGACGCATCGAAGGAGTGTTTCGTAGATTTCTCCGCTTTTCAAGTTGATAAAACAGCATTGCAATCAAAGGAAACTTTGCAAAAATTAATGGAAAACATTTAGCAATGCTTCACAAAGGTTTTAAAATGTTAATGAAGTCATTTTGCTCCGTTTTTTCTCTTTTTATGCTTTGAAAACAGGCAAGCTCACTCTTTTTGAGAAAGCCATCAATATTCCCCAAGTTACTTCCCCATCATTTGTTTAAATTAAACAGAAACAGATTAAATACTTAGCTATATAAGGAATAATAATATTCTTCACTGATCTGAAAGATTCCAGTATTTTAGTGCTCATTTGAGCAAAGGAATTAGATGTAATTTAATTAAATCTAAATATGCATATCAATAACAAATATTATACAACATGTTTGTCGACTTTTCAATACTTTTTTAATCATTTTATAAGGCTGATATATAAATACAGGATTACTTCTGTTAAACACATGGTATAAATACAATAAAAGTCAAATTTACTTAAATTATTATTCTAAAGTTTGTAAACACACCAGGTCTAATTCACATAACTACTGTTAGTTTCTCAAAACAATTTGTATAATCATGAATTTGGCTAACATTACCAAGTGCACTATGAATGACCGATAGTAAGCACTGACATAATGACCTCAGAACACTGTTTTGAATAAAGTAAGCACAATTGCCATACAAAATGTCAATGTGTAGCCATTTCCTCAACATTGAGAGCTTACAAAAGAGCATGTTGTGTGAATATTATATTTCCAAAAGAACCAAGATGATTAATAAGAGCCTTTTACAAGACTTCACAGTGTTATATCAACAACATGGAAGAATTGATCTGCAAGAAAAAACAAAAATAATACTAAATCTTTGCAGAAATCTTTGCAGGGAATTGTAAGGCAAATTAATGTAGGCCAATAATGCCCAAGGTGTATTTAAAATCCAAGCCAAAATAGAAAATGATATGCCAGTTACTCTACCAATAATTTTGTAAACACAAAACAGTAACATATGAATCAATACCAAATTGCTATGACATTTTCTTAAGGGGGCTGCAGTTGGTGAAGGCTGACACACCCATATTCCGAGCTAAAAATTTATATCGCACGCAATTTTCATGGTCACATAACTGGCTCTGCTACGAAACCAGGGAAAAAAGCAATTAGTAAAATATGGTTTTGAGTGACGAGCATAGTCAAATTCTTGATTTATTAAATTTTCAAAGTTTTTCCAGATAAACAGATTCAACATTGAAATAAGCTCTATTTGGGACCTCATACAATCCAAAATATTGTTGATGGACGAGATTTTTTTCAATTTTCTGTGATATACAGAACACTAGTTATAATTTAAGAATCAACCAGTATTGTTCAAGACATATTTTCCTTCCAGAACACCTTTTCAAAATACTAACCCAAACATGTCAAAAATAGTGTACATTTACAAGGGCAATTTCAACCCTTTGGCGCATTTTTCCCATGAATAATTTTAATTCTAATAAAAATACTATAGATAAAACTTTGATTTAACCCTAATTTCAAGTAATGAGCATACCCTAACTTTCAAGCTATACTTCAAAGAAGATGGATCAATTCAACATAAACATTGAAATATGGGTATACTGACAGCTCTGTCACCCGTTTAGTTTGGCATTAGGAGACCTTCTGAAACATTTTAATGAAAGTATAATTCACAAAGTTCACATTTTCACTTACTTTTTAACATCTGTTTAAATCCAACTAGCTCTGTAGCCATGGGCAAAATCTTGTGAATTGTGATTGATGTCAGCATCCATTTATTTCATGTTTCGCCGGTGAAAATATATTCTATTCCAAAGCCGATTTCGACGTACTTTAGCTTTTCAGAAACCGTTGGCCTTCCTCAGTAAGATTATCAACTGTTTGATAACCATATTTGATAGTAAACAGCTAAAATATTCTCCGAAAGTTTATACTCGTATTACACCGCGGTTGCATCACTCTTTTCGACTCTCTGGGTTTTTAACATTTTCTCGCCTTTAAATTATAAGTTTCGGATAAACTACATTCCAAATTGTTCCTAATTTCTCACTGATCCTACTGATACAAAATTGGAGTTGTCTCGCAATGTACTTCTCGAGATATTTCGCGCGAAATTTCAGACCACAGCCTAATGGCGGCTAGTCAGGAAATTTTGAACTCCGCATGTTCGATAAATTCGAACTCAAATTCTCTACATCGAAGCGATCAAGTTGATAGTTCGACTTTCAAAAATAAACTGCTTGTACTTCGTGGCTCGCAGCTTTTATGGCAAGGGAATACAAGCGAATTAAAGCACTTCGCCAACACAGTTTTGCATTTGACGAAGGTTAAATCACCCGGTGGCGACGTGAAAATTCACTCCAATTTCAACGAGGAATTGGTCTTCAAGTGGCATGGACCAAAGACAAAGAAAATATCGATAATGAAAGGCAAAAAAAGACGAACTAAGGAATCTCTTCTTGAAATATGCCCACAACGAAACCGAGACAAGCGACAACAACACGAAGCACGTGGACGCTGCCATACTATTGCCCCTTCCTTCGCCAACGTTTGATGAGCTAGAAATCGACCATACCACGATTCAAGACAAGTTTGAGATGGTTGTAACTCGTCTTCATCAACTAGAGGAAAGACTAAAACACGACGAGGAAAACTCATTGAATAGAGCTTCTGAATTCGATGCTACCATTGAGTCATTAAAACTTAAAAATAGCAAAATGGTCGATGAACTTGTGAAGCAACAAAACATTATTCACCAGTTAACCGAGGACAATCATCTTATGAAGCAACTCCTTGAAATCAAGCAGCACGAGTGGGTTACTGTCGAGACGAAGAGTACCTCCAACAACCTGAAAGCATATAGTAATACAGTATTACCCCCGAAAACATCAAACCAATATGAAGGTCTACAAATAGAAGAAACTCACGAAAGCATCACTGAAACGTCACCCACCAATTCCGACTTCAGTGAACAAATCGAAACCTATCGGTCAAATAAGAAAACAAGCTACGAAGGTTGCCAAGCAAAGCAAACCTCAAAAACAAAACCTAATATCGATGCCACCAAGAAACCAAAAACTGGTAAGGTTTTGGTATTAGGTGATTCAATGATAAAAAAACATTGAAAACAAAAAAATCTCAAGGGCTACTAGAGGTGCCAGTCACTGGCGCTCATATCGTGGTGCAACAATAAAACAAGTGCATTGAAAGTTCAAGGAAGAATGGTGTGGAGCTGATGGAAATTCAAAATATGATACCATCATATTACATGTGGGAACAAACGATTTGGCTCATGATGAACCGGAAGTTGTTGCCTCAAAAATGGAAAGTCTTGTGAAAGAAGTCCAAAACCATGCAAAGAATGTTGCTGTGTCAGGAGTAACGAAAAGGTATGATAACCAGGTACCCCCTAGTCGAATCACTACTTTCAATGAGTATTTGAAAAACTTAAGTAAGAAAGAAAAACTAACATTCATTGACAATGACAACATTGACAAATCACTATTAAATGGCTCAAACTTACATCTAAACAGAAATGGAGATAGAGTGTTAGGTAAAGCCTAATTATTTGAGTTCAATTCGACTCAATGCTGCTCACAATGAGCATTTTTTATGGTTACGTCCGACCTCCAATCAAAAGGAGGAATGGTCGAAACACCTAATGTATGTAGCTCGTATGACACGAAAGTAAGTAGTAATCGTACAGTTGTGAGTAGCGATTTTTGCAAAGATTTGAGTTCTATTCCCAATCAAAGAGGTTTTAAAATGGCCTTTTTGAATATTGTTAGCCTACCAAAGCATTTTGATGAAATCAACTTTTCAATGTCAAACAAAAAACTTGATGTTATAGCATTTAATGAAACCAGGCTTGATTCAACAATTACTGATAGCATGGTTCACATTGATGGCGATGATATTGTTAGAAGAGACAGATCAAGAAGAGGGGTGGTGTTTGTATTTACCTACGTAGCTCGATTAATTACCATATCAGAAATGATCTAGTACCACCTGAGCTAGAGGCTGTATGCATTGAAATTATAAAACCACACAGTCAGCCATTTTTTGTTATTTCTGTGTATAGACCTCCTAGTGCAGAAACTGAATTTTTTACTCATCTTGAAAGCTTTATTCAAGCAATTGATGATGAAAACAAAGAAGTTGTTATTCTTGGGGATCTAAATTGTGACCTACTTAAGATAAATTCGGATCAAGCAACTAAGTCACTTAAAGCAATATATGAAATGTATCAACTATCGCAGTTGATTGAAGGATCTACTCGGGTAACTATGACAACTTCCAGTCTTCTTGATCACTTTGTTACCAATAAACCAGAAAATATCTGTAATACTGGGGTAATTCACACAGGAATTAGTGATCACAGTCTTATATTTGCAATTAGAAAAATTAACATGGCTAAGAAACATCAAAGAAACATTGTTGAGATTAGAAACATGAAAAATTTTCAACAAGAAAAATTTCTTAAAGATCTAGAAAATCAACCATGGGAATATATTTACTTTTTTGCTGATGATCCCGATAGCATGTGGGACATTTGGAAGCAATTATTTCTTGAAGTTTTGAATAAACATGCACCTTTGCAATGTAAAAAAATAAAGTCAAGTAGAATTCCATGGATTACAAAAATATTAAAAGTTAATAAATGAGAGAGACAAGCTTAAAAGAAAGGCTATTATCACAAAACTTGAATCAGACTGGCAAAACTTTAAAAAAGCAAGAAACAAAGTAAACATAGAACTAAAAAATGCAAAAACAGAATACTATTCTAGTAGGATTGCAAATCAAAAACAATGTCCAAAGGAGGCATGGAAAACAATAAATTCTTTGTTAGGCCGTAAAAATAGACCTACTCAGGTAAATGAGTTAAATATTTGTGAGGAAACTTTACAAAGTCCTGAGGAAATTGCTGAAGGCTTTAATAAATTCTTCTCAGACATTGGTCCAAGTTTAGCAAGTGAAATTAATAACTCTGAAAGTAATTTTCTACAATACATTAAAACATCTGAATCTGAATTCACTAATTTCAAAGCTGTAACTGTAGACAACATATATCATCTCCTCCGAGGCCTTTCAAGTTTCAAAGCAACTGGTATAGACAACATCTCCAGTAAAATTATTAAAATAGCATCACCTATTATTTCTAGCTCATTAACTTATATATTTAATCAAACCATGACCTTATGCTCTTTCCCAAGTGAATGGAAAGTAGCAAGGGTCACACCACTGTATAAAAGTGGTCAACGAAATTTACCAGGAAACTACAGACCTATTTCAGTTTTACCCGCCATAAGCAAAATTATGGAAAGGATTCTCTACAATCAATTGTATGATTACTTAACCCAAAATGAACTGCTTTCCGAAAATCAATTTGGCTTCAGAAAATTCCATTCCACTGCTGCTGCATTACTAGATTGTACAAACAGTTGGTATGTGAACATGGATAGAAAGCAATTCAGTTTGGTAGTATTCATTGATCTAAAAAGCATTTGATACTGTGGATCACCAAATTCTACTTAACAAACTAGAACTTTGCGGAATCAAAGGGAATGCATATTTACTATTGAAATCATATCTTTTTAACCGAAATCAAAAATGTAGAGTGAATGGATTTGTTTCATCTGAGCGCAAGATTAAATGTGGTGTTCCTCAAGGCTCAATATTGGGGCCTTTGTTCTTTCTACTATACATAAATGATTTACCACAATGCTTAAATGAAACTAGGTCCCGATTATTTGCTGATGACACAAATTTAACAGCCACGGGTGATACTATAGATGATGTTGAAGTTGCTATGAACACAGACTTAGAGAACCTTAGAAAATGGTTAATAGCAAACAAGCTTAGTCTCAATGTTGCAAAAACTGAATTCATGCTAATTGGATCAAAACCAATGATAAATAGTGTCTCGAATCATCAGATTAAAGTTAATATAGACATTAGGAGTAACTGTTGATCAACATTTCTCCTGGAAAAAAATACTGAAAATGTATGTAAGAAAATAAATTCAGGACTCGGTGCCCTTCGTCGTTTGAGGGAATTTGTTGACAGAGACTCGCTTCTCTCTGTTTACAATGCAATAGTGCAACCATACTTCAATTATTATTGTGAAGTATGGAATGTGTTTGGTGAAACCCAGTCAACAAGGCTACAAAACTGCATAATAGAGCAGCTCGCATAATTACATATTCGAGCAATGAAGTTCATCATGATATCGTGTTAAACGAATTAGGATGGCAACCACTTAAAACGCAACGAATAAAAGCAAAGGCTAAGGTTATGTTTAAAATTTTAAATAACATGGGACCGAAGAGTCTCACAAACCTGTTTACTAACAAAACGAAACGACAAGTTACAATCTTCGAACTTTTCATCGGCCGTTTGTTTGCCACAACCTCGTACAAACAACATGAAAAAGAGTTTCATGTTTGATGGGGCATTCATATGGAACTCTTTACCAAAGGAAATAAGAGAAAGCAAATCACTGCAAATCTTTGAACACAAAATCGCTACTCACAACTGCTAATAACCAGTTGTAAATAATTTGTAAAATACCGTAACTTTATTCTTATTGGATTATTGGTATATTAATACCTTAGTTGATACTTTATACTTTTTTAGACGGCTTGAAAGATTATTTCTACTTGTACTAGTTTATATTTAATACTTCTCTTTATTGATGTACACGCCTTTCATGGAAACCAGCTTTTGTTGATGTTATTAGCGTGTATAAATAAAATCTATCTATCTATCTATCTATCTATTATACTTTTGCTCTTCGGCGCGAAAATGGCAACTCAAGAAGAAATGAGCCCGCTCTTTTCGGTCAGCGTCGACAAATTGCCTACCTGTTTGTCGTGATGTCGACGAGTTTATGACGTAAAATGACGTAGCAGTTACAAAATGGCATACACAGGGATTTTACGAAAACAATCCGAGTAGGATCAAATAACTGTGTCGGAACTCGAAAACACCGCATGAGCGATGTAATTTTGTGGTCTCCAAGCAGTGAGTAGCGTGCACTCACTGAGCTATACTATATTACTGGAGGACGTGCTCGGCAGAAAAAAGTGTCCGCAAAAACATGGCGGATTTTGGCTCAATTCTGAGCCCACTACAACATTCACACCCCCCTGGTTTTTGCAAAATATATATTTGTACAAAATTAATTACTCTCATCATTTTGTAGCCTATATGGTTTATGACATTTTTTTACAACTTGTGACCACTTGTTGAAAGATGTACAAGTCGTACACGCTGTTCTAGCCCGCAAGACAACAAATATGTATGAAAACCTCGAGAAATATGGACAAACACTATTTATGTGAGGCGGGACGCTTGGAGCTGAATCGTACAGTCCGGTAAAGGTAATAAATTCGGGTAAGAAACGTATTTTAATTCTATATACTTTTAATATTTCGTTAAAATATTGCTGGCATTACGATAAAAAAACACTATATTTGTTAAAAGATCACGAATTAGGATAATATAGAATTAGGGTTTTGTGTTCTGTAACTACAATTTATGTATATGCTAGGGGTGTCGGAAAAAGTTCAGGGTGCTATTGCACACAATTTCTACCTAGCTTTCTGGCCAAAGATGTCTTTAGGTTGAGGATTTTGAAGAACTAGGATTGTATTCCTGAAATGTATTAAAGCAAGCCTGGCAAGACCTAGTAACTGACCCAGGGCAAATCAGTCGATGCCCCCCCCCAGTCTCGCACCCATGAAAAAGTTCAACCAGTCCCCCCACTAAATGCATGCCAGGGATGTGAACACTGTGTAGTGTTCTGGCCAATTATCACCTGGGAATTTTTTGCAAAGTTTAATACTTTTATAGTTTGGGTTATGTTATTGTAGGATTTGCAGACTTAGATGAATCGTGCAACTACCTAAAAAATTAGAACAAACTTCAACATTTCAAGCAAAGGTCGGGCCTTTTAGTCTGCCCAACAAAGGGTCTATGCTCAAAACATGGACGTTTGTTCCTATTTTGTACCATACATTGTTGTACCATACATCCAAGCCTGCAAATAGGATAGGTTTTTCAATAAATATCACTTAAATATGCAACAATCTTGAAAAGGTCACTAACTTGTTCACCCTTTGTGCATCATCTCTATGAGTGAAAGGTATCACGGACCATATCAGGTGTAAATACCCCCAGTGTGCCAAAAGTTCCAGTGTCCCTGGCTTACAATATATTTTGAATAACCTATATCTATTCTTTTATTGCAGAATTATCCAACAATGATGCAGTACTGCCACAGTGGTGTTTTTTATTTAATTTCTTCAAAGAATAACTATTAATTAATTAGCAGTAAATATTCTAAAAACTAAACTTTATAATCAAATTATTATGATATTATTGTAACTTTCATGCTCCATGTGCTACAACTTTGCTTTGGCTGTTCTATACTTTGGTCACTTGTGCCATTTCTTGTTGTACCTATAACAGATTATTCATCCATTATATCTATACTAGCTTATAATTGTGAGGACACTGTGGAGATACACTGTGGGTCAATATAGAAAAGATCTAGACTCCCAACACATGATTGGAAATTTCTGCAGTTCAGGTGGTGAAGGCAGATGTCTAAAGGAGAGGGGTATAAATTAGCTACTAATTTCCTCCATGAGGGAGGTGTGGATATTTTGTGGAATGACCCATCACTGCTTGTGCTGGCTTTCATTATTTTGAAGATATCAACATCACATTTACTGTGTTATAGGCACATATGTGTTATTGTGAGGGTAGTGAATTGCCTTAACTAGCTACACAGTAAGCAACTCAGTCTGCAACACTTGGTGGTATACAGTCAGGCAAGACCAGGGGCATAACTAGTGGGGGAGAGGCCGTGTTAGGGGGTGTATAACCCCCCAATACTGTTTAACAATTGCAATTCGTAGAGCAAATTTTGCCATGTTTGTCGGGCAAAAATACATTCAAATCATGTTGAGTGAGAACAAAAAGCCTTGAAGATCCAGTTCGGGCAATTTTAAAAATTTGCTAATCTAATATAGAACATTTTCTGACCATCAGAATTCTTTAAAATATTCCCCAAAGTGCATGAAATGGTGTTTCAGAGCCTCTACATTTCAACATTTTCTGGGGGAGCATGCCCCCATACCGCCTAGTGGCCTATTGCTTTCGGCACTCGATACCTTTGCATTCCCACTAGCGGCACGAGGTACGCATAACCTTTTTGGTTTTTCCCGGCCCCTTTACGTTATGTCCTGACCACACCCTTTCGTCGGGCAACATGATCTACACCACCCAATGTTTTTCCCAAGTTATGCCCCTGGGCAAGACTTGTCTATAATATAAGCCACATGGGCTTAATATTATAAATGTCAATAATATTATATACAAAGGCACAAAACCTATGGTAAGGAATAAGGATATCAATTTGGCACCATAAATATGTATAAAACCACAAATATAAATTTATATAAACTGCTAAACTCTAAAACATACAGAACATAAAAGCGAGTTGTGAAACTGATAATAAAAGCTTATCTGCACAATTTTTAGTCAATCAGTCAGTTTCATTTATCGACTGTTGTAGATATCTTGCCTTGTTTACGTTTTTCTGACTGGCAAAACTTCGTTAAAGCTCCCAGGAGAGCTTTGTTATTGTGATATTCATTGTTGAATCACAATGGAGAACTATATCTCTTGTAAAATCAGAATTTGCCTGCCTAAAATAATTATATTTGACGGAAAATAAAAACAAATTCACGAATCCTACCTGTGAGACTGTGAGAAGAAATATTCTTCCTTTATAGTGAATTGTTGCATCCACGAGTGGAATGAAAGGAACTTTGACCTTGACGTTGTAAGACAATCAATACAAGTAGGAGAAAATCAGTACAGAAAAAAACAAGATTTTTAGCTTTAAAAAAATTAAAAATACTTGTGCAAAAACCAGGGGGGCAAAGAACTTTGTTTAAAACTTAGGATCGCGGTTGGTCAGTGGCAATACCATGGCCAAAAGGAACCAATTGGCGTCAGCAAATGCCAAAATCCGCCATGTTTTTGCGGACACTTTTCTGCCAGGCTGACATTAGCGGCACGTCCTCCAGATATATTAAGCTCAGTGGTGCCAAGTCACGATTTAGAAAAATAACCACTTCTACCGGCATGCATTGCGATAGCTGGAATTGCCCATTGACATAGTGTTTGTTTTTATGAAATATACGTTTAGGGGCCGACCATTAGATTTTTGAGGGGGGGGTTGAAGAATTTGGAAAAAAATATCTTACAGACTCACAAACAAGGAAAAAAAATTTTTACGCGGAAAGTTCGAAAAAAATATATCGTGCAGGAATGATGAGGTTAAAAAATCTTGCAAGTTGAAGTTTTTGTCTACTGAGCTGTATACATGAAAGTCCAACTTCAGTCTGAACTCTGAAACGTATTAAACCAAAATGTGAAGCCAAAAATAGCAAATGATATAGCCAATCTCATTGCCCAAGCTCATGAAGGCATTCTTGGCTGCCAGTTTCACCACCGCACGGCCAAATATTTTTATTTAACCGAAGAATGCCTTCAAATTCCGCAATGTAGGCTTCACTTTCTGAGCTAGAGTCGGACTTTCAACAAGCTTTCACGTTGCTTAAAGGATGTGATAGTAGTGTGACGTTGTGTTGAGCATGACTACGCAGTTGAGAATACTCCTAGGACCACAAATTATTTCAAAATTTCTTTGTTTTGAAGGCGCGTTGACGAGCTGCCGCGCGTAGTCGTAGATCGTTTAAACTCCATAAAGTTCCTGGTACGACGCATAATTTAATTTTATGCGTCGTATAACTCGATTAAATTCGACAGGTGAATTATAAAATTCGTCTCAGTCGAATTATCCACCCGATTCAAAAGAATTATCTTCTTAATATAAAAGTATTTAAATGTGACCAAAAAAAATATCATGAAATATTCAAGATTCGAAAAAAAAATCCATGCACATCCTTTTGGTTAAAAGAAAATGCTTGCGCTACTTGGCAGCGAAAATTTTTTTCCTTCCGAGAGCAATTCTTCCAACCCCCCCCCCCCCTCAAAAATCTAATGTTCCGCCCCTTATACTATTGTGTGTGTTTTGTCGTTTTGACACCTTGTTGACTGTTGTAATTGTTCTATTTATATATTCAATATAAACATTTTTAAACTGTTTGACTGTAGAAAAAGTACAGCATTCTGCAATTGCGGTCCAGAATCCAGATAAGCCTCTGCCCTTAAGCTTTTGTTTATACGAGCCCTACATGAAGGGATGGCCCACCATGGCGAGTCCCGCGTGCTAATAATTGACATCCCTAATAAAAATTGTTTTCGTTAGGGACCGGTCATAAAGTATGTGTACTGGGGGGGTGAGGGTATTCCAAAATACTACCATAAAATTTGGCACCCCCCCGAAAACCGTCGGAAAATATTTAATACCCCCCTCAAAGGTGATGAAATGTTTCGTACCCCCCCCCCCCCCCACCCAACCAATCACCCTCCCCCCAGAACAAAACATGAAACAAATATAAATGCCAAGAACATAATCTGTTACAAATTGTTATTGTTAATCCAAGTTTTGAGCATTTCCATAAATTTAATAGTGCTCTTTTACACCACATGTATCCAATCCGTACTTTTGTATGCTTGCCAGTATTCCATTAATAGGACTTGCCTGACTATCTTTTCCGTACCTAATATATTATAGCGCATTATTTATGGATATATCAACAGAACGTCGTGACGTATTTCATATCTTTTTTAATATTTAAATCATTCTAAACGAGTAGGGGAGCCACCCGACGGTAAAATTACGTAATCAAAGACTGTTCAGGTTGCAGAGATGTCAAACTAATAGGTTCCGATCGAGAGACACTTTCCGATAAATGCTACTGTGCTACATTGTAGTTTTAATCATAGACATAGTATTAAATCACAAATGACGTAATTCGTCCATACCCCCAAAGGTTAGATATAATTTGTTGTTGATTCTCCTTAATCTACCCCTCCACCCTCAGTACACATACTTTATGACCGGTCCCTTATATGAGGAGGCAGCCCTCCTAGGCGAGATCTCGCTATTGATATTGTTTACCCGAGATCTCACCTAGTAGGGCTGGAAATTTCCCATATAAACGCAACAGCCTGGGAGGGAGGGCTAGCCCTCATTTAGTACAAAATCAAAATGTTAGTTAAAGTTAAACTACCTTGTTTGTATTTAAATTTGCGCAGTATTAGAATTCGCGCAGACCATTTGTGCGCGAAATTAAAACTGAGCGAAAAATAATCCGCTCGAGAACGCTTGCCACAGTAATTCAAAATACTGAAAGTTAGACATGCAAACAAATTGGAAATTATTCTATATGACAGTATGTATAATATGTATTAGCCATTAGATTCCTTGTTACAGCTATACACAAAGAAACTGTCCTGCTTATCTTTCTCTTGGGATATTTCGGTTCAGGTGGCTTGGAAATTTTAATAGTCGCGCATACAAAACAGAAGAAACCCGCGTGGTCATTCCTGTGCACGGGAATATTAACGGAAAAAAAAACAATTTTTGAAAAACAATGCGCTATATCTCATTATTTTGTCCGGTGACCTATGTTCAAATTTTGCATGCTGTATTGCACCGCAAAAGTCTTTCATTATACCAAAAATAAAAAATTCTGTAATGCCAAAAACAATTTATTGAAGAAAACGACATTTTTGCTTTTTTTAAAAAATTGGCATTACAGAATTTTTTTATATTTCGTTTATTGTTAGTTTATGTTGAAAGTAAAATAATGCACGAAAAAATTTTGGGGGTCACCGTTTTCCAACTACACGAAGCAATAGGCTTCGTTATGAATGCGTTACTGAAACTAACAAAATTTGAAAGAAGAAACATTAAAATATATGAAAATCTCTATATATGTTGCATAAAACCTAAAAATACGAAGTTTAGAAATGTCAAACTGTTGTACACTTGGATTTTTTGAAAACTGTATCGAGCCACCTTATCGCATTCAGGGTGCGCGCGAAATTAAATCGCGCGAATTTAAAACTGAGCGAAAATCAACCATTTTCGAGCAATTACTGTTATAAACTCAAAGGAAAAATTTTGCTCGTTAACGTTTATACACAGTTCATATCACGAAACATCACACATGCATACTACTGCTTTAATAATAGACAGTATAAAAAATATAGCAAATTTATTTTGAAATTTACAAAATAAATTGCTTTCTAGTTTGTATATATTTTGAAAGCACGCGGATTGGTTTGTTCGCAAATGTCATTATGTCATATAATTTCGCGCGATTTAATTTTGCGCACGCTGTAAATGCAATATTATTTTATGGAAATATTCCGTTTTAAAATGACTTTAAAATTCATGAAAGTGATTGCTAAAATTTCTAAGCCATTTGAACTGAAAATACCAGTTAATTAAAGGAAGATATATAAGCAGGACAGTTTCTTTATGAAGCTCTAACAACGAATCTGATGCATGCATGCTATACGGTGGTGTAGAAGGGGGGGGGGGGTGCTTGCAACAATGTTTGAAAATATATAATTTTTCCATAGTTTTTATTCGCCAAGCATCACTTATGACTATCTCAGGCATGAATATAGTATAAAACATGTTATCATGGGATTGGGGTTACTTATGACGTCATCCATTCCCGAATATTTTCACCTGTGGCAACATTCTCGTCTAGAGAGCCCCCCTAGTTATGAATTTAGTTCTACAACACTGATGCTATATAATATATATAAATGTCATATAGCCGAAATAATTTCTAGTTTTCTTGTCTAACTTTCTGTATATTTTATAACGGTGGCAAAGTTTTACCTTTTCCCGCGGGTTATTTTTCACTCTAATACCGCGCGAATTTAAATACAAGTGTAAAGGCGGGTACATTCTTTTACCATTGGCATTGTGTTTAGTATATTATATTTTGGTTTTGAAAACGTCATTTATATCAGTATTTTATATTCTCAGAACAATAAATTTCAACACGGAGAAGATCTGATCGATATTTGGGACAGTGCGCATTATGCTGACGAATTTGAGCGAATTAAAAAGCCACTCACTGCTTTGATCCGTTTCAGAATTCGTGAGAGGTATAGGAGATGGAATTTCTTGAAATTTTACCAATAATAATAGTTTTCCTGAATCAATTAAAAGTATTTCAATATTTTTGGACGATTTTTGAAGATAACACCCACCTATCATCTCTTTGTGGTCCCCAGCATCAATATATTGTTTAATGTAAAAATGGCTATCTCCACAAAAATAGAATCTACTGGCATGTCGAAATATGTTTTAACCTAATTTGTATAATTTGGACAAGTCACAATATTGGTTTCGCCACCTTAAGTGATTCTACAAGGCAAATGGATAGTTATCATGGTCAGACAAATACCAATAAATTGGCATGATATATTTGTTATTCAATCCTGGGTACGAGGTTGACATTAAAGCTAACGAAGTAATACCACAAGATATGACGGGGGCGATATTTTTTTGGATGCTGGCGTCCTGTATATGTCGACGGAGCACGACGACGGACAGTTGATTTCAGTTACATTATTTAGCCTTACGTGTTGGTCATAATATATTGTAGAATTTGGTTGGTGTCATAACTTGTTAAATTGTCAAGTGTCACAGTTCACTTTTTCTATAGCATCCAATTAGTTTAAAGCTTATTACATGAACGTTACTGCATGGTTATGACATGAAAAGTATGCCGTATAAACGGGCAATAATCATGCAATATATATTTGGCGTTAGCCAGAGTAAAATACTAAAGTAAGGTGCATCTTGGCGCATTGCCAGATAAGGGACCGATCGTTTATTATGTCTCAGGGGGGAGGTCGTTGACAAGAATTATTCTTTAAATTGGAAAGAGAAAAGGTCCAAAACGTCGAAAACTAAAGAATCAAATATAGGACGCCATGCAGAACTTTCTCTCAGCTTGAGCATTTATAGGACTAACAATTTTAACCCCAGCTCCTAAAATAGATAAAGTAAAAAATTTTACCCCCATTTCAAAACAAATCCCCCCCCTGGGACATAATAAACGATTGGCGGATCGGTCCCTAATGCATGGTCAATTCTTGCTGTTACATCCCCCCGGGACAATGCAGCAAATCATTTTCCAGGGGTTTAAGCAGGGAATGCGCGATATCTGGGGTTTGGTGGCAATGTACAGACTAGTCCTTAGTCCTCTGTGCGCGCGTTACTTTTCCGTGACAGGCAAAAGCTCATCAAAGCACTTTGATTTTCTTTTGAAAGTGTCTGTTTTTTTATGTTAAAGTCATTTTTAATATCATTACCAATTTTCCTCGTTTCAGATTGGCTAAGAACATCTTTTTACTATGGGTATTTGGGAGAAAATACCACATGTGGCATTTTCTCCCAAATACCCCTTCAGTAAAAATTGAGCAACGTCAATTGAGTAAAAATTGTTAAATAATAATATTAATACGAAATAGCACTCGTTCTCGAAGTATTAATGAAAAATTGCACTTGTGTTTAGCGAAATACTCGTAATACCGCTCGTGCTTCGCACTCGCGGTATTACAAATATTTCGCCAAACACGCGTGCAATTTTTCATTAATACTTCTCGAACCGTGCTATTTCCCATACTAATTTAATATCACCAAGATTGCAATTACATAAAGGTAAGCTTATCAATTTTATAGTTGGACAAAAAGCTGGAAAACAACTTATATTATAAAACGCTTTTCGAAAAACAAGGAAATACGGTCGAACAGAACACGTGCAAACAACGCATTGATTGACAGCGTCAGTGATTGACAACGTACTTACTGATCTATATTGATTAACCTGGACTGAGTTTTTTATGCACGACAAAATTTTCTACTTTTTGTGTTATTGCATTGAATTAATGCTGCTATTGGAGAACAATCTTTGTGAATATTTGAGTCTATTTTCCAGTTTCTATATTATTTCTATTAATATATATAAGACCCTATATTATTTAAATCAGTATGTCTCCTAGCTGTTCGTAATGACTAATGTATTTCTGTATTTATACCCATTGCAAAGCTGATGTGCATTGAGGGTTCCAATTATGGTGCCTGTTTACCCTAATTCAATGTTGTAAACAACCTCCAAACTTTACCTTTGGAAATGACAGAAACAGCATATACTTTGGAGGTTTGGGAAACAATATTGTGGCAAGGATTGTGCACCATATATAGTATATATAATTTAAATTGCCCCTTTGTTACCATGCACACTCTTCTCTATTCACAGTCACCCTAAATTTGCCTATACTGCTAGAATAAAAGTGAGTCCAAACTTTCAAAATATAAAAATATTTTACTTACATGAATAAAAAACATATTTTTTATTAGTTTAACAATATATTACATTAACTAACCCATTAACTGGCACTGACAAGTAAAATCGTCTGGCGTTAGGCAGAGTGAAATACTAAAGTAGGGTGCATTGCCAGCTAATGGTGATAAAAAACATAAAAGGATATGATTGGACAACAGGACTAAGATCCCATATTAAGTCCATGCATCCATTTATAACACCAATATAGTCAATAACAAAACAAAATACACAACATATTGCTTTACTTATACACAACAGACAAAATATGTAAGAACAAAAACTACACAAGATAAACTATGAACAGCAATTGATATTGTTTGAGCGCCGCCCCATTTCACACAAAATGTTTTCCATGTTCTTGTTCGGTCAACATCAAAATCCGAGTTTAGTTTTGTAAAATAATATTCATTATAATAATTTTCAATTGTGATTCTGATCAATATATACCCATTACAATGAATATTCTCTTTCGGATTCTTCATTACTGTAACATCAGAGCCAGGAATTCTATTTCATATCATTCAATATACATATCACACCAGTACACCACCAATGCAATTGTTAATTTAGGCACACATTGCATGTGGCATTTTGTAACATTGGTGATAGATCTGCCAATGAAACATTAGTAAAGTTGACCTAATTTGTATTGAAGAAACATTTCAGCTTTAATACAAAACATAATAGCATTTCCATGATTCTTATCGACAATATACTAGTTAGCTAGTGATGACAAGGATGCAATCTCTTGTATATCTATATACAAGAGATTGTATATAGACTTTGTTGTATAGATTTCATTTTCACTGCATATTTATATTTGGTACATGCAGTCCAGCTAAGATAGAGCTGTCATCATCTGTACTAATCACATTATTTTCCTTTTTAAGTGTTAGTTTCCCATAAGTTTCCCAAATGGCTAATTCTTTGGTCACTGGAGTATGCCCCTGGATCCCTTGGGCAGGGTTCATACAAAACTTGAAAGTGCTTGAATTTATAAAGGGTGCTTGAAAGTCCTTGAATCCTTCTTCCTTCAGTTGTTGGATACTGTATTTTCTGAAATTTGTCGGCATGTTGGATTGTACAACCTTGCACGCTGTTGACTCTTTGAAATTCATTAAAGTTACAATTTGAACAGTTTAACGGCACTTTTTACCAGCCCTAAATAGTCCTTGAATTTCTTGATACAAAATGTCAATATTAAATTGTAGGATTTTTGAAATTGTGATAACTTCTGATCCAAGTCGTATATGTTTTGCCGATAAAAGCCACAAAAATGTACAACGAAAGAGATCTAAACTCTTATACTATAAAATATGCACTCTTCCCAAGCAGGATTCGTGCAGCCTACAGGTCAGAAATATTGAAATTCAAGGACTTTCCGCTTTCCAGGCCATGTGTATAAAACGGCATCACTCGAAATTACTAATAGTATTTTCGAGTGATATAAAATGTATAGTTTGTAATATTATTTTACAGTTCTTGCCAACTATTACTATATTTGAAGTCTACATAGCTAATACATTCATAAATCATTCATGAATCATAGATTAAAGCCTAATCTTTCGTTTTAACTGCACGCCTTATCCGCCCAACTCACCATTTTCGAGATATTCGCTGCTGAATGTTTAATACGATTTTGCACTTTCTAAAAATAACTATCTCCAACTTTTGAAGTTTCCCTTCTTATCTTTGCATTTTATTGAAATATTTTAAACTTTTTGTAATATCAATGAATTATATGTTTAAACGCATTTGCTTGATCAGTTTTTGATGGATATTTTAGAAATTATGAAACGTGTTTTTGTTTGTTTTCATGATTGAAGTTAGTCGTGTCTTCGCGACGTGTTGACTTTAGTCCGCGTCTGTTTACAATTTTCAAACTAAAGTATCTAGAACTTCCATGCTTCGATTTTCGTAATTTTTGTATTATGATGAAGACAAATGTATAAACTTTAAATCTGCTGGAATGATCCCGGTGATCCCCCGGCAGTTTTCGAGATATTAAGCATTGAAGTGATCATAGACATTTCGACGTTTGCCAAAATGGCATCTAATAGTTTAGGAAGATATTGAGCCACCAAACTTGTTTTTCCCAATGAATCTTGAAACTTCTTTAATAGAAATAGCGTTATTCTTTAAAGCAAGCGTTAAAGTATTTTTGAATGAATTTTAGGAGATATAGGAGTTATTTGCGTGTTGTTTAGAGATTTTTATATCTGGGCTAGTGTCTGGCTCTGTCTGCAATTTTGTTGTCTGATGGCCCGCTCGACTCGCAAATATCGAATATTTTGTCATTGTTATTCAATTTTTTTTCTGGAATGCATCCATGCTATTTCAATAACTATTGATCTACCTATGTGAGCAGTATTTTATAAGGTAAACGTTATTTTGATCTTTTTTGTAGGCTGTACGTCGTCATAATCATATTGTATTAATCCGATGCCATTTCTGTCAACAATCTTTGAAGTTGAACACCTCGAATTCCACAATTGACGCAGTGATTGCTCGTTTTTTCTGAAGAAGTGGACTTTAGTGTTTAAAATAAGGGGCGGACCATTAGATTTTTGAGGGGGGGTGGAAGAATTGCTCTCGGAAGGAAAACATTTTTTCCCTGCCAAGTAGCGCAAGCATTTTCTTTTAACCGAAAGGATGTGCATGGATTTTTTTCGAATCTTGAATATTGCATGATATTTTTTTTGGTCACATTTAAATTTTTCTCCACAAGTACTTTTAAATTAAGAAGATAATTCTTTTGAATCGGGTGGATAATTCGACTGAGACGAATTTTATAATTCACCTGTCGAATTTAATCGAGTTATACGACGCATAAAATTAAATTATGCGTCGTACCAGGAACTTTACCAACACTTTATGGAGTTTAAACGATCTACGACTACGTGCGACAGCTCGTCAACGCGCCTTCAAAATAAAGAAATTTTGGAATAATTTGTGGTCCTAGGAGTATTCTCAACTGCGTAGTCATGCTCAACACAACGTCAAACTACTATCACGTCCTTTAAGCAACGTGAAAGCTTGTTGCAACGTGAGAAATGTTATTGAAGTGCACCTTTTATAATACAACCGACATCGCATTGTTTTAGCCGAATTCGAATCTAGCTGTTTGTAAAGTTACTCGAATATTACGCTTCAAACATTCATTACAGTAATCAAATTCCACAAGGCTATTCCTATATGTACATGTAGATCAGAAAGTGAAGCCTACATTGCGGAATTTGAAGGCATTCTTCGGTTAAATAAAAATATTTGGCCTTGCGCGGTGGTGAAACTGGCAGCCAAGAATGCCTTCATGAGCTTGGGCAATGAGATTGGCTATATTAATTGCTATTTTTGGCTTCACATTTTGGTTTAATACGTTTCAGAGTTCAGACTGAAGTTGGACTTTCATGGATACAGCTCAGTGGACAAAAACTTCAACTTGCAAGATTTTTTAACCTCATCATTCCTGCACGATATATTTTTTTCAAACTTTCCACGTAAAATGTTTTTTTTCCTTGTTTCTGAGTCTGTAAGATATTTTTTTCCAAATTCTTCAACCCCCCCCCCCCCTCAAAAATCTAATGGTCGGCCCCTAAGTGCTGAGTTTTAGAAGAAAATTTTAGAAGTAAAATTTGTTATTTATTTACAGATTTGTATTTTGAGTTGAATTCTATCATTGTATTGTTAATTTGCCTTCTTGGTGAATATTTGCTTTCTTTAATATTTCTTTATATATGTAGAGAATATGCATGTGCTATGTATTTTCAATAAAAATGGAACTGTATAGTACTGTAAAGTTTGTTTTGTTTACATTTCACCCGTACTTTCTGTTGCAAAAAAGTATATAGACGTTCTTTGACAACCTCAATATGCGGGTTCTCAGTAGTCACAATGTGAAAAAAAAAATAAAAATATATAAAAATAAAATATAATAAATTATGATAATATATATGATTTATATGATATATATTATATTATGATTATATATTATATTAATCATAATATTATATTTATTATCTGTATGTGTGTGTATATCTGTTTTTGTTTGTTCATATAAGACGTAAATAGTGTATTTGTAAATAGTGTATTTGAATACTAGACGTTTTTTTTCTTCTTTTTCTTTTTGGCAGTTTACCTTGTTGGGTGTAAAACCTGTCGTAAACTTGCCCCATTGTACGTGAACTTTACATATATATATATATATATATATTTTTTTCAAACATTGTACAATGAAAGCTTAATAAATAAATAAATAAATAAAAAATATATGGCAGGTCCAGTCAAGTAAATTGGCGATTCATTTCCACAGTTTAAAATGTTATGAAAACACTTCCAATACTTACTAAAAATACTCCCCCGACTTTTTCAATGCTCAAAATAGTACAAAAAATAAAAATATCGTTGGTTTGATGTATAATTTTCTTCGTAAAGTTAAAATATTTACTCATGTTTACAATTCTCGCCTTTCTGTAGTCCGCTATCTTGAAGTAATCAATATCAATCCAGTTATACATAGAGATCAAACAGCAACATTATAATTACGTCATTTTAATCTAGGCTGTCGCTGATTGGCTACAAATTAACACTAACATTACATTTATACATTACATTATTCCGGCGATAGCATTATATCTGCATTCGCAGATACAAAAATGGCATATTGGTTCATGCGAGTTTTCTTTTTCTAGTTCGACCATGGGTCTGGGCTGTTATCATTGTTACCTGTATCGTTGTGTTGGTTTTGTGCATCTTTGGTGGAAAAACCGCATATACCAGATATACCCGTAACGACATCAGTGGCCAAAGTGACATTCCGATGGAGAACAAAGTAACTGTGTAAACAGAACACAAACAACATTTCCCTTCGATATCTAGTTAGAGAATCAAGACAGACTAGCAAGTTGGTGACCACAAAAAGAAGACTATTAGCATTTACATTGATTTTGTTCTAATATATCTGTCTATAGGTGTATGTTTCCAGGGCAGTACTAGCCTATTTTATTTGCTTATACAGGCTGTATAAAAAAAGGTAACCCAAATTTTTGTGCGTTCATTATTTAGTTTATATATCTATATTTTCCATACTACTAAAGACCAATCTTTTAGCTGTCAAATGGTACCTATTTTGTATCGCGGCGATCATTTTTATTCTCATTTCGGACTCAAATTTAAGAATTTTAATAAGATGGCGTAACGCATGGCTATTTATGAAGTCTTGGTAAACTTAAAGTAGGTGGAAATCGAGATTTAACAGCGAGATTTGGTAGTTGAACATTTTACGAAACAAGAAGTTTGCAGTCTGAACTGGCAATACTGAACGTTTCACAAATAGGCAACCATCATTTGGGAAAATGGTCAAAAATTCGTATGACGTTTAATTCCAAAAAGTGGGAGAATGATTTCGACCATTCTTTCAACGGATTGTATTGATCGTATTGATTGCAGTGATACAAGAAAGGTAATTTGCCAGCTAAAAGCCTGATCTTTATTTGTGTGAAAAAAGTAAATCTATAAACTAAATATTATGCAAGCGATTGCATGCCAGAGTACACCCTGTAATATTTAATTTATGTATCAAGTTTGCTAGCGCTATTTGCAGCTCTTCAGACATTCAAATCATAAATATACTCAAAATATGTAGGCTTTCAACGAAGCGTTTGCGATCCGTCCGCGAGTTAGTCGCATTAAATACTCAAGAATATTCTTTAATATTCTTTGTTTTATAACAAATACGAAACGATATGGAAGCATAAATATACGTGCATTGTGCCCAAGCTCCTGTCAGAGTAAAGGCCTCTTCACACGATCCTATTTTGTCGTATTGTGTGAACACCATTTTAGTGACCTTCCGACAATCGGATCCGTCAGTCTCAAAAATCGGATGGAAATAGAACATTTCCATTGGACAATAGACATCTTGTCTATTTCCATTCGACAAGATGGAGAGAAGCTAATTTGAACCTAACTGTGTGGTCTGCGTTGTCATTCTATAGGTCTTGAATAGCTTGGGGGTTAGGGGCACGCTCCCCCGGAAACTTTTGACATGATCTATCTAGTATCTTTTTTTTCTATGGCAGAATCCCTATTCCCCCCCCCCCAAACTGTCATTTTGCCTGTCCCATATAGGAATGTAGGAGTTAGGGTGTCCCTAGTAGCAGTAAGCATACCCTAATTAATCTCGGCGGACGCATTCTCGTAAGATTTCAAAAGTTAATTCCGAACAATCAGCAATAGCCAATAAACAATATTTACTATAATCTTTGTTACAAAATAAATCCCTTGGTGATAAAAACCTTTTAATTATCAAACACAGACTAAGAAACAAATGAACTCCTTTCCAGCACCTGTTTCATACGTTGCTTGGGGAAACAAGAAAACAGGTCTGGATAAACACATGTGCAATAATTTTACAGTGCACGTACGGGTTTTTCCACTGGGTTTTCCCCAGAGATTATCAAATGACATCACGTGCCAAAGCACATGGACTGATTGTTTTGGTTGTCAATTACGTTAATATATTACATCTATTGAAAGTGGATTTCTCATGTCGGTCACGAATGCCAGTGTTCTCGTGAGTTGTTCATGCTGGATATACATCCTAAAATTTTAAATACTATAGGATATGTTGTTTGCGTTGTGTGTTGCAGATATGGGAGATGTTTTGATCGTTTAGTCTTTAAAAAGGTGCAATAAATAATAATATATCATTAAACGTTCAATGGGTTATTTCTCCAAAACGCAAATTTATCGATAACAAAGTTGTGTGTTCACGGAAGTGTGAAATTAATACAAGCGGGCCGCGCGTGAAATAGTAATCTATTCTAACTGCAACAATGCTTCCATAGGCTTACAGGAAGAGAGTTATGGGAAATGCGAGCCCTGTCGCCGGACTATACGGATTAGGATTGTAATTTGAGGCTGGGCCTTATCTCACCCATACAAACCTAACCACTACCCGTAACTTAAACCCATACCAAAACCTCATAACCCAAAACTTTCTCCCGTTTACAACTTTTAAACCAGTGTTTGGAGCGAAAGATAAAGCATAAAGATGTAAAAATATAGCTTCGTTTAAAATACACATTTACAAGCAGCTAAATCGTGACTTGGCACACTTGCGGCTAAATAAAGGAATGCGCATTTGCCCTTACGTCACACCTAACCCCAAACCTAACCCCAAACCTAACCCTAACCCCAAACCTAACCCTAATAATAACCAACCTAATAAATGTTTACAAATTACAAATAGAAAAAAAATTGTAAAAAAAAGTTGTGAAAAAAAATCGTAAAACGTGAAAAGAAAAGAACGAGGAATCGAACCCAAGAACATGTGCGTACATGCCAGGGAACGTACCGCTAGCAGAGACGTAGCCAGGTTTTCCAGTCAAGGGGGGCCGAAAACATTTTTGGGGGGGCCAACTCAAAAACGTAAAATATAACCAGCATGCCCGACGGTGACCCACATTTTGCACGTGTTGCACTTCGGTCACTCTTCGGAAATCAACGGAAGAATTCGTAATATTGTAGCCACTGATCTATCTATAACTGATCAATACATATAAGCCTCAAATCGAAGCCATTGTCATTGAATCAATGCTGAAATACGCCCAAATTCTCAAAACATCATGTAGTAAAAGTGAAATATAATATTTGCATTACGTATAGCGTGAGTAAATAATAAAAATATTTTGCTAGTCAGAATTTTACCAAGGGGGGCCGAGAATTTCGCCAGAGGGGGCCCGGCCCCCGGGCCCCCCCTCTAGCTACGTCTCTGACCGCTAGACCACTGCGAACAGCTGAAAACTTTACGACAATAAATTGTATTTATAGTTTGCTTCTATAAGGTGAAATTACTTATATACAGGGTGTCCCAAAAAAAAGTGACACTATAGAAATTATCTCATTGTTCTTAAACCGCTCTTAAACGCGCGTGATTACTGGGAATTTGATGAAATCGTATTTACATTTAAGCATTTTAAAATGTTTTCGCTTCGTCCAAATATTTTAACGCCCGAGTCAAGCAAAACGATTACACTAATAAACGGTTTGCTTTTTATTTTAGATGTAACAACAATTGATTAAATTAATGTTTAAGCTATGGGCCGCGCCCTTCAACATGTCCCCCATTTCTTTCTAGACAAAGAATGGTTCGCCTTTGCATTAGGCGCATCACATTTCGAATCATTTCAGGCTGCTGCCGTAAAGCGTTGAATTCCTCGATTATTGCACTGCGGTTACATTCGGTATTAGGGTAAATTGTTTTACAACAAATACTCGTTGCTCTGTAGTCATTTGAACCATTATTGTTACTCCAACTGGTCGTATGATTTACATGTAATTTGATTTTTATGGTAATAGGAGTTATTTTAAATTCCAGAAGCAGAAGTTTATGCACTTGTGGGTTTAGCATAGTGCTCAGGCATTCAAATTATAACAATAGGATAATTTCTATAGTGTCACTTTTTTTTGGGACACCCTGTAATGTAAATGCGCAATTCCTTTATTGCTGCCGAGCGAAGCGAGGCGGCATACTAATCTCGACCCAGTCCACCGTTCGGATGTATTATGTTCGACAGAATCTCGATTTTATGAGGTTATGCAATAACCAAGGTTAACAGCTAGGTAACCATACCTCGATACGTCAGCACGTCACGTGACCGAGGGGGGTATGTAACAGGAGAGCGGTCGACGTTTGGCATCAGTTACCGTTGTGTGCTAAGCAAACATTGTAGGAAATAAATAAAAAAATTTTCGGTCTTCATGACTCGTGTTAAATTTCCACCAATTCCTTAATTGGTGTGAAGGTGTTAGATCTTGAAGGGGTGGTCAGCTCAAGATACCACTTGCATGGATCTTAACCTGAGTCCAAGTAACAGTAGTCGCCCCAGGCCACCCCTCGGTCATCAGGGCTAACACCTCACCATCCAAACGGGTAAGTATGGTGAATGAAGGTGTTAAGTGAGTATTGTGTCGTGATGAACAGGTGGGCAATTTGTCTGAGCGGTCTGAGCATGCGCAAGGATGCGCTAGTTTATGAACGAAACTTAGCGCAATCCCTGGGGCGAGTTGAAGAAATTCAATATGGCGACGCATCGAAGGAGTGTTTCGTAGATTTCTCCGCTTTTCAAGTTGATAAAACAGCATTGCAATCAAAGGAAACTTTGCAAAAATTAATGGAAAACATTTAGCAATGCTTCACAAAGGTTTTAAAATGTTAATGAAGTCATTTTGCTCCGTTTTTTCTCTTTTTATGCTTTGAAAACCGGCAAGCTCACTCTTTTTGAGAAAGCCATCAATATTCCCCAAGTTACTTCCCCATCATTTGTTTAAATTAAACAGAAACAGATTAAATACTTAGCTATATAAGGAATAATAATATTCTTCACTGATCTGAAAGATTCCAGTATTTTAGTGCTCATTTGAGCAAAGGAATTAGATGTAATTTAATTAAATCTAAATATGCATATCAATAACAAATATTATACAACATGTTTGTCGACTTTTCAATACTTTTTTAATCATTTTATAAGGCTGATATATAAATACAGGATTACTTCTGTTAAACACATGGTATAAATACAATAAAAGTCAAATTTACTTAAATTATTATTCTAAAGTTTGTAAACACACCAGGTCTAATTCACATAACTACTGTTAGTTTCTCAAAACAATTTGTATAATCATGAATTTGGCTAACATTACCAAGTGCACTATGAATGACCGATAGTAAGCACTGACATAATGACCTCAGAACACTGTTTTGAATAAAGTAAGCACAATTGCCATACAAAATGTCAATGTGTAGCCATTTCCTCAACATTGAGAGCTTACATAAAAGAGCATGTTGTGTGAATATTATATTTCCAAAAGAACCAAGATGATTAATAAGAGCCTTTTACAAGACTTGACAGTGTTATATCAACAACATGGAAGAATTTATCTGCAAGAAAAAACATAAATAATACTAAATCTTTGCAGAAATGGCCAAAACAGGGGAATTGTAAGGCAAATGTAGGCCAATAATGCCCAAGGTGTATTTAAAATCCAAGCCAAAATAGAAAATGATATGCCAGTTACTCTACCAATAATTTTGTAAACACAAAACAGTAACATATGAATCAATACCAAATTGCTATGACATTTTCTTAAGGGGGCTGCAGTTGGTGAAGGCTGACACACCCATATTCCGAGCTAAAAATTTATATCGCACGCAATTTTCATGGTCACATAACTGGCTCTGCTACGAAACCAGGGAAAAAAGCAATTAGTAAAATATGGTTTTGAGTGACGAGCATAGTCAAATTCTTGATTTATTAAATTTTCAAAGTTTTTCCAGATAAACAGATTCAACATTGAAATAAGCTCTATTTGGGACCTCATACAATCCAAAATATTGTTGATGGACGAGATTTTTTTCAATTTTCTGTGATATACAGAACACTAGTTATAATTTAAGAATCAACCAGTATTGTTCAAGACATATTTTCCTTCCAGAACACCTTTTCAAAATACTAACCCAAACATGTCAAAAATAGTGTACATTTACAAGGGCAATTTCAACCCTTTGGCGCATTTTTCCCATGAATAATTTTAATTCTAATAAAAATACTATAGATAAAACTTTGATTTAACCCTAATTTCAAGTAATGAGCATACCCTAACTTTCAAGCTATACTTCAAAGAAGATGGATCAATTCAACATAAACATTGAAATATGGGTATACTGACAGCTCTGTCACCCGTTTAGTTTGGCATTAGGAGACCTTCTGAAACATTTTAATGAAAGTATAATTCACAAAGTTCACATTTTCACTTACTTTTTAACATCTGTTTAAATCCAACTAGCTCTGTAGCCATGGGCAAAATCTTGTGAATTGTGATTGATGTCAGCATCCATTTATTTCATGTTTCGCCGGTGAAAATATATTCTATTCCAAAGCCGATTTCGACGTACTTTAGCTTTTCAGAAACCGTTGGCCTTCCTCAGTAAGATTATCAACTGTTTGATAACCATATTTGATAGTAAACAGCTAAAATATTCTCCGAAAGTTTATACTCGTATTACACCGCGGTTGCATCACTCTTTTCGACTCTCTGGGTTTTTAACATTTTCTCGCCTTTAAATTATAAGTTTCGGATAAACTACATTCCAAATTGTTCCTAATTTCTCACTGATCCTACTGATACAAAATTGGAGTTGTCTCGCAATGTACTTCTCGAGATATTTCGCGCGAAATTTCAGACCACAGCCTAATGGCGGCTAGTCAGGAAATTTTGAACTCCGCATGTTCGATAAATTCGAACTCAAATTCTCTACATCGAAGCGATCAAGTTGATAGTTCGACTTTCAAAAATAAACTGCTTGTACTTCGTGGCTCGCAGCTTTTATGGCAAGGGAATACAAGCGAATTAAAGCACTTCGCCAACACAGTTTTGCATTTGACGAAGGTTAAATCACCCTGTGGCGACGTGAAAATTCATTCCAATTTCAACGAGGAATTGGTCTTCAAGTGGCATGGACCAAAGACAAAGAAAATATCGATAATGAAAGGCAAAAAAAAGACGAACTAAGGAATCTCTTCTTGAAATATGCCCACAACGAAACCGAGACAAGCGACAACAACACGAAGCACGTGGATGCTGCCATACTATTGCCCCTTCCTTCGCCAACGTTTGATTAGCTAGAAATCGACCATACCACGATTCAAGACAAGTTTGAGATGGTTGTAACTCGTCTTCATCAACTAGAGGAAAGACTAAAACACGACGAGGAAAACTCATTGAATAGAGCTTCTGAATTCGATGCTACCATTGAGTCATTAAAACTTAAAAATAGCAAAATGGTCGATGAACTTGTGAAGCAACAAAATATTATTCACCAGTTAACCGAGGACAATCATCTTATGAAGCAACTCCTTGAAATCAAGCAGCACGAGTGGGTTACTGTCGAGACGAAGAGTACCTCCAACAACCTGAAAGCATATAGTAATACAGTATTACCCCCGAAAACATCAAACCAGTATGAAGGTCTACAAATAGAAGAAACTCACGAAAGCATCACTGAAACGTCACCCACCAATTCCGACTTCAGTGAACAAATCGAAACCTATCGGTCAAATAAGAAAACAAGCTACGAAGGTTGCCAAGCAAAGCAAACCTCAAAAACAAAACCTAATATCGATGCCACCAAGAAACCAAAAACTGGTAAGGTTTTGGTATTAGGTGATTCAATGATAAAAAAACATTGAAAACAAAAAAATCTCAAGGGCTACTAGAGGTGCCAGTCACTGGCGCTCATATCGTGGTGCAACAATAAAACAAGTGCATTGAAAGTTCAAGGAAGAATGGTGTGGAGCTGATGGAAATTCAAAATATGATACCATCATATTACATGTGGGAACAAACGATTTGGCTCATGATGAACCGGAAGTTGTTGCCTCAAAAATGGAAAGTCTTGTGAAAGAAGTCCAAAACCATGCAAAGAATGTTGCTGTGTCAGGAGTAACGAAAAGGTATGATAACCAGGTACCCCCTAGTCGAATCACTACTTTCAATGAGTATTTGAAAAACTTAAGTAAGAAAGAAAAACTAACATTCATTGACAATGACAACATTGACAAATCACTATTAAATGGCTCAAACTTACATCTAAACAGAAATGGAGATAGAGTGTTAGGTAAAGCCTTTTGTAATTATTTGAGTTCAATTCGACTCAATGCTGCTCACAATGAGCATTTTTTATGGTTACGTCCGACCCCCTCCAATCAAAAGGAGGAATGGTCGAAACACCTAATGTATGTAGCTCGTATGACACGAAAGTAAGTAGTAATCGTACAGTTGTGAGTAGCGATTTTTGCAAAGATTTGAGTTCTATTCCCAATCAAAGAGGTTTTAAAATGGCCTTTTTGAATATTGTTAGCCTACCAAAGCATTTTGATGAAATCAACTTTTCAATGTCAAACAAAAAACTTGATGTTATAGCATTTAATGAAACCAGGCTTGATTCAACAATTACTGATAGCATGGTTCACATTGATGGCTATGATATTGTTAGAAGAGACAGATCAAGAAGAGGGGGTGGTGTTTGTATTTACCTACGTAGCTCGATTAATTACCATATCAGAAATGATCTAGTACCACCTGAGCTAGAGGCTGTATGCATTGAAATTATAAAACCACACAGTCAGCCATTTTTTGTTATTTCTGTGTATAGACCTCCTAGTGCAGAAACTGAATTTTTTACTCATCTTGAAAGCTTTATTCAAGCAATTGATGATGAAAACAAAGAAGTTGTTATTCTTGGGGATCTAAATTGTGACCTACTTAAGATAAATTCGGATCAAGCAACTAAGTCACTTAAAGCAATATATGAAATGTATCAACTATCGCAGTTGATTGAAGGATCTACTCGGGTAACTATGACAACTTCCAGTCTTCTTGATCACTTTGTTACCAATAAACCAGAAAATATCTGTAATACTGGGGTAATTCACACAGGAATTAGTGATCACAGTCTTATATTTGCAATTAGAAAAATTAACATGGCTAAGAAACATCAAAGAAACATTGTTGAGATTAGAAACATGAAAAATTTTCAACAAGAAAAATTTCTTAAAGATCTAGAAAATCAACCATGGGAATATATTTACTTTTTTGCTGATGATCCCGATAGCATGTGGGACATTTGGAAGCAATTATTTCTTGAAGTTTTGAATAAACATGCACCTTTGCAATGTAAAAAAATAAAGTCAAGTAGAATTCCATGGATTACAAAAAATATTAAAAAGTTAATAAATGAGAGAGACAAGCTTAAAAGAAAGGCTATTATCACAAAACTTGAATCAGACTGGCAAAACTTTAAAAAAGCAAGAAACAAAGTAAACATAGAACTAAAAAATGCAAAAACAGAATACTATTCTAGTAGGATTGCAAATCAAAAACAATGTCCAAAGGAGGCATGGAAAACAATAAATTCTTTGTTAGGCCGTAAAAATAGACCTACTCAGGTAAATGAGTTAAATATTTGTGAGGAAACTTTACAAAGTCCTGAGGAAATTGCTGAAGGCTTTAATAAATTCTTCTCAGACATTGGTCCAAGTTTAGCAAGTGAAATTAATAACTCTGAAAGTAATTTTCTACAATACATTAAAACATCTGAATCTGAATTCACTAATTTCAAAGCTGTAACTGTAGACAACATATATCATCTCCTCCGAGGCCTTTCAAGTTTCAAAGCAACTGGTATAGACAACATCTCCAGTAAAATTATTAAAATAGCATCACCTATTATTTCTAGCTCATTAACTTATATATTTAATCAAACCATGACCTTATGCTCTTTCCCAAGTGAATGGAAAGTAGCAAGGGTCACACCACTGTATAAAAGTGGTCAACGAAATTTACCAGGAAACTACAGACCTATTTCAGTTTTACCCGCCATAAGCAAAATTATGGAAAGGATTCTCTACAATCAATTGTATGATTACTTAACCCAAAATGAACTGCTTTCCGAAAATCAATTTGGCTTCAGAAAATTCCATTCCACTGCTGCTGCATTACTAGATTGTACAAACAGTTGGTATGTGAACATGGATAGAAAGCAATTCAGTTTGGTAGTATTCATTGATCTAAAAAAAGCATTTGATACTGTGGATCACCAAATTCTACTTAACAAACTAGAACTTTGCGGAATCAAAGGGAATGCATATTTACTATTGAAATCATATCTTTTTAACCGAAATCAAAAATGTAGAGTGAATGGATTTGTTTCATCTGAGCGCAAGATTAAATGTGGTGTTCCTCAAGGCTCAATATTGGGGCCTTTGTTCTTTCTACTATACATAAATGATTTACCACAATGCTTAAATGAAACTAGGTCCCGATTATTTGCTGATGACACAAATTTAACAGCCACGGGTGATACTATAGATGATGTTGAAGTTGCTATGAACACAGACTTAGAGAACCTTAGAAAATGGTTAATAGCAAACAAGCTTAGTCTCAATGTTGCAAAAACTGAATTCATGCTAATTGGATCAAAACCAATGATAAATAGTGTCTCGAATCATCAGATTAAAGTTAATATAGACAAAACACCAATTAGACAAGTTTTTGAATGCAAGACATTAGGAGTAACTGTTGATCAACATCTCTCCTGGAAAAAAAATACTGAAAATGTATGTAAGAAAATAAATTCAGGACTCGGTGCCCTTCGTCGTTTGAGGGAATTTGTTGACAGAGACTCGCTTCTCTCTGTTTACAATGCAATAGTGCAACCATACTTCAATTATTGTTGTGAAGTATGGAATGTGTTTGGTGAAACCCAGTCAACAAGACTACAAAAACTGCATAATAGAGCAGCTCGCATAATTACATATTCGAGCAATGAAGTTCATCATGATATCGTGTTAAACGAATTAGGATGGCAACCACTTAAAACGCAACGAATAAAAGCAAAGGCTAAGGTTATGTTTAAAATTTTAAATAACATGGGACCGAAGAGTCTCACAAACCTTTTTACTAACAAAAACGAAACGACAAGTTACAATCTTCGGAACTTTTCATCGGCCGTTTGTTTGCCACAACCTCGTACAAACAACATGAAAAAGAGTTTCATGTTTGATGGGGCATTCATATGGAACTCTTTACCAAAGGAAATAAGAGAAAGCAAATCACTGCAAATCTTTGAACACAAAATCGCTACTCACAACTGCTAATAACCAGTTGTAAATAATTTGTAAAATACCGTAACTTTATTCTTATTGGATTATTGGTATATTAATACCTTAGTTGATACTTTATACTTTTTTAGACGGCTTGAAAGATTATTTCTACTTGTACTAGTTTATATTTAATACTTCTCTTTATTGATGTACACGCCTTTCATGGAAACCAGCTTTTGTTGATGTTATTAGCGTGTATAAATAAAATCTATCTATCTATCTATCTATTATACTTTTGCTCTTCGGCGCGAAAATGGCAACTCAAGAAGAAATGAGCCCGCTGTTTTCGGTCAGCGTCGACAAATTGCCTACCTGTTTGTCGTGATGTCGCCGAGTTTATGACGTAAAATGACGTAGCAGTTACAAAATGGCATACACAGGGATTTTACGAAAACAATCCGAGTAGGATCAAATAACTGTGTCGGAACTCGAAAACACCGCATGAGCGATGTAATTTTGTGGTCTCCAAGCAGTGAGTAGCGTGCACTCACTGAGCTATACTATATTACTGGAGGACGTGCTCGGCAGAAAAAAGTGTCCGCAAAAACATGGCGGATTTTGGCTCAATTCTGAGCCCACTACAACATTCACACCCCCCTGGTTTTTGCAAAATATATATTTGTACAAAATTAATTACTCTCATCATTTTGTAGCCTATATGGTTTATGACTTCAAACACGCACTAAAAGTATGGTCAGAGTTTGAATGTAAGACGATGCGTGATTACCACGACCTGTACCTACTCACAGACGTCTTACTACTCACAGACGTGATGGAGAATTACAGGGACGTTTGTATTGAGAACTACGGCCTAGATCCCTTATGGTATTACACTGCACCAGGCTTAGCTTGGGACGCCGCGTTAAAGACCTCTAAAGTTAACTTAGAGCTACTAACAGATCCAAACATGTACTTGATGGTGGAACAAGGTATTAGAGGTGGAGTTAGTACCATCACGAAAAGATATGCAAAGGCAAACAATAAGTATATGGAGGTCTATGACCCTGAGTTAGACAGCGTGTTCATAATATATTTAGACGCTAACAATTTGTATGGGTGGGCGATGAGCGAGCCGTTACCTGTAGATGGGTTTGAGTGGATGACTGACAAGGAGTTAGACTCATGGGACAAATTGGGTGAGGGTAAGGGTTGTATATTAGAAGTTGACCTTGAGTACCCCGCAGAGCTACATGACCTTCACAACGAGTACCCGTTAGCTCCTCAGAGTCTAACCGTAAACAAAGTGAATAAGCTTATCCCTAATCTTAACAACAAGACTAAGTATGTATTACATTACCGTAACTTAGAGCAGGATATCAAACTTGGATTAAAACTAACTAAAATCCACAGAGGGATTAAATTCAATGAAAGTGCTTGGTTGAAGGAGTACATCCAGCTCAACACCGACCTTAGAACTAAAGGCACCACCGACTTTGAGAAAGACTTTTTTAAATTAATGAACAACTCTGTCTTCGGAAAGACGATGGAGAACGTTCGTAACCGGGTGGACGTTAGGCTAGTTACTAGACCTAACCAACTTCAAAAGCTAGCTAAGAAGCCTAACTTTAAAGGTGTGAACACGTTCACCGAAAACCTAGTAGCAGTTCACATGAATAGAACCACCATCAAATTGAACAAACCCATCTACTTAGGGATGAGCATTCTTGACCTGAGTAAGACCTTAATGTATGACTTTCATTATGGTTACATTAAAGCGAAGTATGGTGACAAAGCACAGCTACTGTTTACAGACACGGACAGCCTATGCTATGAGATTAAGACAGATGACTTTTACAAAGACATATCGAAGGATGTTAACACACACTTTGACACAAGCAACTTTCCATCGAACCATAAAGATAGCGCGGGTAACCCGTCAGGAATACCAACCGGTATGAATAAGAAGGTTGTTGGTAAATTTAAGGATGAGTGTGGTGGGAGACAAATGACAGAGTTTGTAGGATTGCGAAGTAAGTTGTACGCGTCCAAGATGGAGAAGTTAAAGGATGAGATTGAGAAGGAGAAGAAGATAAAATTTTTAGTCGGTAAGAAGATCGTGTCGAAATGTAAGTTTGAAAAGATGAGTAATGATAAGGCAAAGGAGTTGTTAAACACAGTGACGAGTGAGGACATTAAAGACGTTATTGTGGAGGTTATTAAGTGTGACAAGAAGTGTAAAGGAATTAAGAAGGGGGTGGTTAAAAGGGATATTACGTTAGAGGATTACAAAAAGTGTTTGTTTAGCGGTAAAGAACAGCACAGAAGCATGAACATATTTAGAAGTCGCTCACACGTGATTTACACCGAGACTGTAAACAAAGTGGCCCTAAGCGCAAACGACGACAAGAGGGTTATTAGTAACACCAGCGTGGAGACAACAGCCATTGGTCATTGGAGGGTGTTAGCTAATAAGGGGGTTGTCTTATCAAAAACGATCCCACACCCAAAGACAAACACGTTAGCTTCACTAGCCCTTAAAGCTCTTAAATAAATGAGTCTAAACTTTGGTTATTCGAAAAATACTGAGTCCACCACAACTCCAAGTCTACCAAAAAGTCCTAAACCAAGTCTAAGAACAATGAACTATCATATATATTACGCCGCGTTATCCAGTTCTGCGGCAAGTACGCCATTTAGCTTAAAATCTGGATGGCCATCACCCGTTATGTTTTGTATGTCTTCCAACGATGATGCCAAATTTATAATAGCTAACCACACGTTTGACAAAGATGAGGTGATATCAACGTTAAAAATTAAGTATGTTTTTCACGCATACAAACTTGATGGAACAGAGCAGGATATAGACCTTGCGGTTATTAAATACTCAGACTCGCCAATAATAGTTGGTAACGTGTTCTTTTTAGGTAGAGAGTTTAAATTTAAAGATGTAACTTCTAACCACACGTTGCTTGCAGGTTTTAAACTTTACCTCCAACAAATTGGTACATCCTATGGTAACGAGTCAGTCATGAGTATAATGGTTTACTTTTAACCCTGAGTTTGCGTATGTTAAAAAAACATACGTAATCTGCTTTGGTAGCTTTAAATTTTTATTTTCGCATTAAGACCTTCTCTAGAACACTATTCCCTTTTTGTTTTTTACTTGTGTTAAGAAGGTCACCCTGTTTAGCCCTTCTCATTTTATTTTCAATCCTGGCGTCGTGTGTGGTATGTAACCCTTGTGGTCCCTGATCGCCCACGTCACCCTGTCGTCCTTTAACACCAGGTGAGCCAGTGTTTCCAGTAAGACCCTGAGGTCCTGACGGTCCCACGTCACCCTGAGCGCCCTGAGCGCCTCGATCGCCTTGTAATCTTTGTACACCTTGTGGTCCTGACGGTCCCTGTACACAACATTGTGACCTTACGTCCTGACGGTCTTGACGGTCCTCAGTAGTGTCCTGTAATTGCCAATGTACACCAAAAATTTTTTTTTAAATGTATGCTCCAACTCCAACTCCAGCAATTAATGTGTATGACATCTCTTTTATTATATAATAAATGGTAGACATCATTAACTTCTCTGAAGGTGAACTTTCAGACCTTAAAGAAGAGGTAGTAACCGTACTATCTAAAATGAAAAAAGGGATCTTTAAAAAAAAGATCAAACTAGTAGGTAAGACGCTAGTCAAACTGGTCCTTGTGGGTGGTGGCGTAGCCGTGGCTATTGTTTTCCCCTATGCGATCGTGCTAGCTGTTCTTGGTGGGATGGTCGCGATAGTAGATGGAGCTAAAGGTACAGTTAAGACGATGAAAAAGGTTAAACGAAAAAACTTAGACAGAAAAACAGGTAAGGACGAACTTAAAGTGGTAGAGACTGAGCTAACGAAGAAAAAAGCGACAAGAGAGTACGTTGAGAGCTTACGACCAACAGCGCCGCCACTTTATCCAGGGCTTAATTAAAAGAATGTTTTCAATTATGTTTTCCTTTCACATAATGAAAGGAAACAAATCACTTAATTTAATCTTGTTTCACCTCAGGTTCACTGCGTTCACTACGCTTATACATCATATGCTTACCAACAACTAACCCACCACAAAGCAAGCCAATGTATGGGAGGTATGGTGTTATATGACTGAGAATGCTCTTTAAGTCTTTTTTTATCATATGGTTGTTCTTTAGCTCATTCTCCATATTGTCTTTATCATCAATCATATTCAGACTATCCATTAGATCTGAAAACTTTGATATTAAATTTTCTGAAATGAACTCGTTAGTCTCATCCAGCTGCTTTCTATCATACTCTTTTTTGATTTTTTCTAAGGTCTCTTGGTTAGCCTTTTTAAGATACTTCTCTGTTTGTTTAATTTCACCTCTTTCAGATAATGTGAGAAGCTCCTCACGCACGTTAGACGCTGTGTTTGGCTCACTACGTTCGGGATCACCTGCGTTATCTTTGAAAAATGTTTCTTCTTCGTTCATTTATTATAACGGGTTGCGTATACGCAACAAACAAAGTACCACCAATTGCGAACAAGATGACTCCTATTGCGAACAAAACAAATCCAATTGCGAGCAAGATAAAACAAGCCGCGAACTGAAGCGGTTTACGTTGAATATTTAACGCTATGTGTGAAAGGGTATCGACGTAGTACTTCAAGTCTTGCATATTTATTAGTTCTTAATTTTTCTATAATGTCTTGCTCTTGATCCTTACTAACGTTAAGAGACTCTTCTATGAACAACTGCATGTCCTTTTTAGTTGGGTTGTAAAACGTAACCATCTTTGATGTGTTGTCTCTGTATGGTTTTGTAATACTTGTAAGTTGCTGTGTTATAACGATCGTACTTAGGTTAAAATGTCTAGCGGAGAAGGCGAGTCTTACCATTTCACTTGTTCTGTTTTTAACTGATTGACTACTTGCACAGTCATCTAGAATGATAAGACTATTCGTACCACTAAAAATTTTAGTGACGTACTTTAAGAAAGCCTCCACGGAGTCTTGATCACATGGTATTGGGAAGAACTTGTCATCGTCCTTATATTCCCAACCTTGATATGTTTTGTTGAACAAGTAGGTTGGACAAATTAAAAAGATGTATTCAAAGTGACCCTTGTACTCATTCTCTAACATCTTAAGGAGATAGTAGGTCTTACCACACCCCGTCATTCCAACTATTATCATGTTAAATGGTGTCTCTAAAGTCATTTATTCTAACTAATTTTTGTGATAACCATAACAGGGTTGTAGACATTATACATTAGGTATGAGTAAAAGTCACCAAAAAATTCTGTGTAAGACCTCACCTCGACAGTTGATCCACTTGATATGGATAAGATACCTTCCATGTAAATATGATGTTGTGAGTAGCTATGAAGTTTAGTGTTAACATAATCTTTACCGTTCGTTACAACTTTAAATTCAGTCTTAATTTTATTCTCCACATAAACACATGTATGAAGATCTGCATATTCAGCAAACGTGGCTGAGTACCATCCATTGTATTTTCTTTCGATACTGCCCATTAATATTTGATGTTGTGTGGGATGTAGGTTTAGCATATACTTAACTATGTATTTACCAGTCTGGTTAACTATTTTTGAAAAGATAATGTTGTTATTTTGTAAACATAGTATACTATCAGACCCCACCTTGTACGAGTGCACACCTGGGCTACTGTAATAGTTTAACGAAAGTACACCTGAGGATCCTTGTAAACCTATGTCACCTTTTGGCCCCTGTGCACCGGCGGCACCCGTATTACCGACTGAACCGGTGTTACCTTTTGGACCACGAGATCCAGAGTTACCCTGCCCACCCATACTTCCTCTGTCTCCTTTTGTCCCCACCAACCCTGTAAACCCTCTTGGACCGACTGACCCGGTATCACCTTTTGACCCGGTATCACCTTTCGGACCCGTATTACCGACTGAACCTTGTGATCCAGTTAATCCTTTAGAACCTTGTGGTCCTTGTAAACCTGTATTACCTTTAGAACCTTGTGATCCAGTTAATCCTTTAGAACCTTGTGGTCCTTGTAAACCTGTATCACCTTTAGAACCTTGTGATCCAGTTAATCCTTTAGAACCTTGTGGTCCTTGTAAACCTGTATCACCTTTAGAACCTCGGGGTCCTTGCTTACCTTGTAACTCTTGAGAATTATATTGATCGTATGATGTATAACCATATGTAAGTGCCATTAGTTTATTTTAAAGTTTTCTAAACTTGTAGGTTAGAAAATTTGGTTTAGTAGTTCAGTAGTTTAGTACTCCACGCTTTGTAATGACTTGTTCACTATGTTCACAAATCCGTCGGACACTACGAAAATGTAGCAAATAAGGTCAGCTGTGGTCGCTTCTTTCGTTATTTCTAGCAGTACTCCAGACTGCGTGTTTAAGATCTTACGTCCGTTACCTGAGACGTTGTTGTCGTTGAACGTTCTGAGGTCGATGCATAAGGAGAACTTGCTATCCGGGAAAAACTCTGAGACTGGTAGAGTGTCGCTTTTTCGGTTTAGGAACACCTTCTTAGCCTCTACGAAGAGCCTTGACTTGTCCATCCCCTGACTGTATACAGAGTTTGGAATACCTTCTATCGTTACCTTTACGTTTTTGATGTTTGGGTAAACAAACTCTTCGCTGTTTGTTACTGTCTTGTTTTTGAACAGCATGATGATATATTTCATGCTTTGTCTTGGAAGGTTGACGTTCTCGTTGATGAGTGTTGTGTCTTTCCCCCAAATGTCTCTCTTCATCATTGTGATGTGTTCGTAAATTAAAGACCTCCCAACCTGATAACTACTTAAAGATGAGTTATAAATGTTTTGGTCTTCTATCGTCACGTACTCTAGTTTGATGTCGTCTAAAGAGTAGCCGCTAACACTTGAACCTGATTGCGCGATCATAATATCATTTGCGCTTGGTAATCTGATTCTATACCTAACGTCACTGTTCATTCCAAACGGAGCGTACAGTCCATGATCGTTTAAAATTTTACCCAACTTGATTCTAACCCTACTGTTGAAAATCTTAGTCATGAACGCGTCGGCAGTCTCGGAGGTATCTCCGCTGTCGTCTTTTGACATGAGCTTACGAGTGTTCTCGTTCATGATACCCTCGCTTATCATGTTTGCCCGATGCTTTTTTGGGAGCCACAAGTCTTGGTATACAGAGTAAATACTCTCGTTGATGTTGTCGTACACAACGTTACCACCAATTGTGATTTCTAAGCTGTTCACGAGGAGCTTACCAAGGTTGTTTAGAAACCATGACTTTGTGTTGCCACTTCTAAACTTCGCTGTGAGAAAAAGCGAGTTTGGTACTATACACATGTTCGCTCCTAGTCCTGGCAAGTTGATGTATATCTCTTCACCAGGGTTCACTTTGCTTGGGTTGAATGTGACCTCATTGAAGGTTCTCTTGCTCACGATTTGGGCATCTTTAATTCTTTCGTACTCTGGTAAGAGTTGATCCATTTTATAAGTCGTCATTACACTCTTTATTTGTGAGTGGTAGTATATCTTGTTAGTTGTTGAAGTTACGAAGTTTGTTTGACGTTACCCCGATCGCTTCGCTACGTGACGCGTTGGACTTGACATCCTTGATGTCCTTGGTTTGTTCCGTGCTACGGACATCGCTACGAACTTCGCTTTGTCTTTTGTCTTGCTTGTAAGTATAGTACAGACAAGCTACACCTGTCCCCACACCAACCACCGTTAGAATCGTTTTAAAATCTATGAACCCGCTCGTGTTTACCTCGGTCGCTAGGTTCTCTTCAGGTTCACACCCCACTACTACTTCGTTGTCGTTGTCGTTGTCATCGTGTGTATCACTTAGAGTCTTCCGCGCTCTTTTATTATAATCAGCTAGTCTTTTACCACCAGCGACACGACCTGGGTCTTTCTCTTTTTTAATCATTGTGATTCGTTGTTTATTAGAGTCACATTGTACGTCGCTAGACGCGTTACCTTGTTCACCACTCATTTATTATACCGGGTTGTGTAAGTACTTGTGTAAGTACTTGTAAGTCATTTTGTAAGTACTTGTGTAAGTACTTGTGTAAGTACTTGTAAGTACTTGTGTAAGTACTTGTGTAAGTACTTGTGTAAGTACTTGTAAGTACTTGTGTAAGTACTTGTGTAAGTACTTGTGTAAGTACTTGTGTAAGTACTTGTAAGTCATTTTGTAAGTACTTGTAAGTCATTTTGTAAGTACTTGTGTCGTGAACGTTGTGTTTAAACCAAGTAGGTTTAATTACAAAAAAATTTTTTAAGCGTTGCTAGACGCGTCGTCTACCACTTTTAATTGAAAAGGCGGTAACCGGTTAACAATTTAATAGAATAAGACATCGTAACACCTATAATTATACCGCTAATAAAAATACTATTAAGGTACTCGGTGTATTCTTGCGAATCATGATTTTCTATGACTTTTTCAGCCAAGTCTGCCTCGTCGTTCATCTTTTTGTTCTTCTCTCTTAACTCTTTGTTATTATCTCTAAGACTTTTTATTAATTTCTCATCGTTACTCATTGTGTTAGTCCTTTATTAGTGTGTTTTAGTAAATAATCCAATCAGATTATAAACCTCGCCACTAACACGCCACCAATCAACGTAACAGCTAGAAGAGTTAGCTCTTCACCATACATGCTTGGTTCTTTTAAGGGTGTCTTGCGCGTGGTCGCGCTGGGTTTATGCATAGGAAGCGCAGTGGGTGTGCTAGGTTTACGCACGCTTTGCGCTACGGGGAGCACAGTTGGTCTACCAGGGTTTAACTTAGGTTCGGGATCGCTTGCTTCGCTTGCTTCATATTTAACTCTATCGTTTTTACCAAACCTCATCCCCTTACCAGTAAGTTTTAAAATGTTATTATAACCAGCTAACATTTCGTCGAGTATAATCATGTTGGATGGGACTAGTATAACTCCTGGTGTGATAGCCATGTTTAACACTACGTTTGTATCCTTAATAGCTTTCTCATGTTAGAAACAGTGATGGTTTGATCGTCCTGAATGAATGTATCGGTAACTAACTTTTTAAACACCTCCTGTGTTTGTAACGACATTGCACCTCTACCAACAATCGGCCATCTAGTTCTTGCTTGCGCACCTAATACGCAGTAAACGTAACTTTCTATGCTTTGTTGAAAACGTAACTGACCAGTCTTTGTCAACCCGTTAGACTTAGCTGCAATAGCCATATTAAAATACATTTTTGTGAGAATACGAGCACCCCTCTTCTCATAATGAAGTCCAACTTGACCGTAACCTTTGTTACCCATAGTCGCTGTGACGTGTCGGATCGTACCTTTTAGATGATTACTAATTAACCAACCCACTGATGCTTGTCCATAGTAAAACTCTTTAGACCAATGGTATGTTGGGTTTTTGTTATGATTAATGATAGCCCTCATCTCCTTCGTTATATACTTTGACATTTTGTTTGGATCTCTAAGGAACCTACTCATGTGGAAGTATAAATGATACCTAGCTAGGCTTGTTATGATTTTTGAGGTTGATGATTTGTACGTGAGATTTTCCTCACTTATCCCACAGGTGTACGTCGCAATGTACATAGCGAACAAAGATGCTAGGTGTTGGTTATTTTTGTAGTCGTTCGTTCCACTATCTTTGATAACGAAGTCTGGAAAAGTGATGTCGAAGAACAAGTCGTCAGTAACGTAAAATTTAAGATTGTTTACCTTATATGAGATATCATTCCGAGCAAATGGTTGTACGACTCCATTAGCACCCCATGGTTCTTGCCAATATAAGTCTTTCGTCCATATCTTATTGTTTAAAAAGGTGTTAGACTCAATGTCGTACGAGGTGTCGTCAGTAATTTTATAATATGTTACGTACTTATCTATGTCACCGTTCTTTTTTAACTCAATGTCAAACTTAAACTTGTCAACGACAGCGTACGGGTACTTAAGAAAAAAAATTTTCTTAGTCTCTTCAGGACCTTCTTTCATATTTCTTTTAACCTTGGCGAGGTTTTGTTCACCGTAGAAGGTTATTATTATTTTATCTTGTTCGCTAGTCATTTATTTATGGAGTATAAATAAATGAAGAAGGTGACAGTGTTTATAGAAGACAATGAGAAGGAGCTTTACCTTGACACAAGTTTCTCAAACATGCACAACAAGTCGATGATGACTTTAAAGAACGCGGCGGTCTTTTGGAAATTTAAAAACGTTATCTCTGGTGTTAACGACTTCATTCTGTACGGTACAGCAGCTAGCGTTAGCGCGCGTAGTCAAAAGATCATGTTCGGAGAGGGGTATTGGACGTTTAACATGATCAAAGACAAGCTCAAAGAGTACGATGTAACGCTAGTAGAGATCCATCACAACAACACGTGTAAAATAACATCAAAAAATCATATGTTAGACCTTGACAATTTCGCTCCGCTGCTTGGTTTGGTGACGTCACCTAACGTTGTAGACATCAACCAAGGACTATCTTACATTAGCATCGACTGTGATATCATAGACGCATCGGTGAACTTTAACACGCGCGGTGAGAGAAGTATAACGCTATCTACGTTACCAATAACGTCGGAGCAAACTTTGAACTCGTCAGTGACATTTTTCAAAAATATCAACAGCAAAGCAACGATCAACATCGGTTGTATAAACAGGTTGTTTTTCGATGTGAGTACAAATATTGAAAAGAAGGTCGACATGGACTTACTACTTGAGTTGTATATTGAATAAATGAGTGATGATAAAATAAGTGACGACGAGTTCGTCATTGAACAAAAACTACGAGACATTTACTACAATCCAAGCACCGGCTTTCAGTCGATAGAAAGATTGTATCAAAAGGCTGTCCAAGCCGGGTTAAGTGTTAGTCGAAGAATTGTGAGAGACTGGTTAAGAACACAAGACACCTACACGACACACAAACCTATTATACGTAAACATAAATTTCAAAGAACGTACGTCAAAGACTTAGCCGATCAAATTCAGATGGACTTGGTTGACATGGGAAAGTACAAAAACAAAAACAACGGTTACTATTGGATCTTAACAGCCGTTGAGATTCTAAGCCGTCAAGCGTTCACGATACCGGTTTATAGAAAAGACACCAAGAGCATGACAGCTGCGGTGGGTGAGATACTGAAAGAGTTTAAGGTGAGGTTTGGTAAGTATCCAAAGACTGTTCAGTTTGACGAGGGAAAAGAGTTCTATAACGTTGGTGTAAAGACCCTGTTAAAAGACCACAACGTTAAGTACTTCTCTACGAACTCTGAGAGAAAGGCTGCCATAGTTGAGAGATTTAACCGCACACTAAAGACATCTATGTGGAAATACTTTCACAAAGAAGATACCTTTAAGTGGGTTAATGTGTTAAACGATCTCACAGACAACTATAACAACACCAAACATAGTACCATCTTAATGAAACCATCCGAGGTGGATAAGTCTAATAAAAACCAAGTGTGGCTCACGTTGTTCGGTTATGGATTAGGTAAGTTCCCAGTGCCAAAGTTTAAAGTTGGTGACACCGTAAGAATAAGTAAATACAAAAACACATTCGCGAAGGGGTACGAGGCTAACTTTAGAAGTGAGAAATTTGAGGTCAGCGGTGTCTTTAGAGGTGATCCAAACATGTATGAACTCGAAGACGAGACCGGTGAGTCGATCATTGGTAAGTTCTACGAGGAGGAGATGAGTCACGTGAACAAACCACACACATACAAAATAGAGAAGATTTTAAAAAGAAAGAAGGGACAAGTGCTAGTAAAGTGGACGGGATATGGTAACAACCATAACTCATGGGTTAGTGAGCAAAGTATATCGGGTGATATGTCAAGTGAGATTCAAGACGCAGCGTAAACGTTCATTAATAAATAAACAATATGGACATTGATGATATTGGGGGTGAGGACATGGAGATGAAAGAGCGAGGGCGTGAACGGGAGACAGAGGATGCCGAAGAGGGTGAGACGAGCTTTATAGATAACGAACGCGGAGATGAAAGTGTGTTAATCATCGATGGCTCAAACCCTGTGTTTACGAGACCTGACGAAGAAGACTTAAATATAGAATCTAGAATTAATAAAATTAGAGGAAAAGATCAACGTCGTGATGAAGGTGTTATAAGACGTCACATTATTCATGACAAGAAACAGTTTCTAAAGACTGGGCTTGGTATCACTGTGAACAAGGGAGACGGACCAAGCTCAACAACGTTGTATGACGAGCTAAGAACCACCTTTTCTGAGAAAACTAACAAAATTAATGGAGCGAGGTACAAGGGGAAAAAAATATTGTTTCTAAAAGATGGTAAAATGAATTACTCCTCAGACAAAACAAAGTTACCATACGTTAACGAGTTTAAGGAGCTATTAAAAAAGGCTGACAAAGAGCATCAAAGAACCCCAGCCGCAATGGTTGAGAGACGTGTTAACGTTGACCTCCCACAAGATGTTATGGATGACATTGTGAGCAATGTGAGTGAAAAAATAGAGTCTGTGGTTAGTGATAAAATTGATGAAATCACATCTAACACAGAAATCACGCAAAATGAGTTGAGAGAGCTAAGGGGTATTCTTAACGTGAGAGGCAACTCAGGTGAAGAGAAGATTAAGGCTTTAAAGGTTGAGAGAGATCACTGGAGAAAGATGGCGACCAACGAGAAGGCTAAGGGTAACGAAGCAAGGTCAAAGTTATGTGATGCTGTCGCTGACGTAGCCGATCTAAAGATGGATAACATTAGACTAAGACTTAATCTAAGACCAGAAAGCAAAGCTGTAATAGATATGGTTAACGAGGAAGCTGAGACTAATGATTTAGGCAGGCTTGAAAAATTCAAAAAATGGGCTAGAGAGAATCTTGTTGGGTTGTCTGCAATAGCAATATCTATAGCTGGTATAATTACAACGATCGTTAAGAGTGGAAGAACTATAGTAAACAAGGGAGCAAACGCTGCTAAAAAATTTGCAAACGCTGTTAAAAAAATAGCTAAAAAGTTTGGTCCAATAATATCAGCACTAGGAACTATCATTGGAAACATTATAAAGTATCTAGCTATGTTTTTAGGATGGTTAGGTTCAAATTTATGGGTGTTAGCCTTAGCATTAACATACTTTGTTTATAGCGAGTTTAAAGAGTACCGTAAGACGCGACGACCGCGCCTAGCGGCGTAGCGAGAGCGAGACAAACACTAAAACATACATGTAATAAAGAGCTACACACAATGTCAAAAAATGACTTCGAAGTCTACGGCGACGTTAAAGATGATGAGATAACATACATGTGTGCTATCTGTGATCACTATGGGTGTCTCAATGAGGTGCTTATACATGGTGAGTTCGAACACGACTTCGTCTATGGTAAGGACGATGTTAAGTTTCTTTGTATGGAATGTAACTACATCACTAGACATAAAGACAGTTATGATAGACATATAAAAGAAGGGGGGCGAAGCGGTTGTAGTAAGTAAACAGACCAAAGAAAAGAATCGATAAAATAGTTTAAAGGATTGTTTACTAAAACACACTAATAAAGAGATGGTATTGAAAGTTAACTTAAAAGTCGTTGAGTGTATTATGGATGGTATTAAACTGTTAAACAGGTACAGGTGTTCCATTTGTAACCACGTTGGTAGCTTAAGTGAGACTCAAGCTCATGTAAAAGAAGCTCACCCTCACATTAATGGAGTGATAAAATTTAATTGTCCTTACTGTGAGTATGTTGAGCCTAACCATAACAAGTACGTAACACATAGAGAGGATGAGTTTTTAAAAATGAATTTGGTGTATGAGTGCGATGAGGAAGGTAATATCATCAGACTTGAACCAGCTGACATTCCTGATGATTGGTGATCGGTGGGTGTAATTATTAAACTCCTTAAACATTAAAGCTTAAGAAGTTTTTTTACGTATAATAAATGGGAACTAAACAGAAGGACATATTAAACGAACTATTCGACGCGACTCTCATCACTGTGAGTGCAATGGGAATCTCGTTCCTTGGAAAGAAACTCGCAAAGGACTCACTTGGTCTTCCGGCGACACTAGCTGGGGCCGCTAAACTCTCCGTGGTTTTTGGAGTAAGCGCTGTTGGGATAAAGATGCTTCAAGACAAAAAGTATCTCCCAGACGATCCGTTCAAGGACTAAACAAAGTGGTGTGTTGTGAGGTAAAATAAATGGCTAGTATGGCAGTATCAGGGGTGTTCAACGCCTTAGCATTCGCGGGCGCTGGATTTCTATTTAAATCACTCGATAAAGATAAGTATGAAGAAGAAACTGAAAGACATAACCAAGCGATGGAAAAATTAGCAGCTGATAAGGAGAAGTGGTATGAGGAAGAAGTAGAGAGTAAAAACCAAATAGAGTTACTTCGTCAACAGCTATCTGACGCTAACGCAGACATCAACACAACGAACAAAGCATTAGACAACTTACAAAAGATCACTAACGAGAAGAGGACGTTCACAAGGGAGCCACATATCTCAGATTACTATGAACCATCAGATGAAATGAAAGAGTATCAAAACATCGTCATTGGACTCGCTGGACTGTTTGGAGGATGGGGTCTTTACAAACTAATCGTTTAAAGGATCGTGTACTAAAATACACTAATAAAGGACTAACACAATGACATTCGAAAAATTAAATGAAGTTAAATTTGAACTCAACGAGGCGTTCACATGGGGTGTAAAAGAAGACAAGTATGGTGGGTACGTCATCCCGGTTGATATCCCCGAAGACATCAAAGACAAAATTAAAAGCCTTGCCTATGAGCATTGTACAAAAAACCAACTATATGGTAATGTATTATACCTAAAATCAAAAGATCTAACAGACAAGCAAAAAAGTGATCTGCTAGATAAAAAATATATGAACATCATGATCCACTTTAAGATCGCAGGTGTATACACAAAAACCGTCGACGAAGGTGTCGCTAAGCATCTTGTTTTCAAGGTCACCAAGCTAAGAAAAATAGACAAACCAGTGTCTAGTAAATCAGAGTGTCCTGAGGACTGAGTGTAGCGAGGACTGAGTGTAGCGAGGACTAAGCAACTCACAATTTCAAAGGTCTTATGGTCTTTGAAAATGTTTAAAGGTTCGTTTACTAAAACACACTAATAAAGGAACAATGAACTCAATTAGAAGAGAAATTTTTAACTACATTCAAACTGGTTACAACGACGAAGTGAGCGCGAAGCGGGGTAAGACGACAACCATCGAGAACTATAAATTTAATCTCGACTCTAAGTATATTGGTAAGACCCGCGAGGAGCTAACTAACATCATACGTGAGACTATACTAGTCGCTACTCGTGATGATGATAAACACAACCAAAGGATATCAACCACACTCCATGACTACATGTTCTCTATAAACGGAGTGGTGATTAAAATCATCAAGATATCAAATGGTTATAACGTCGCGTGTGTAGACGTTAACGTCACCATAATTAAATCTCGTGATGTTTGTGAACGAAGCGGGTATGAAAGTATGGTAACTGGTCCCGTAAATAATGAAAGTGACAATGAAAGTGACGTTTGTAGGCATGGGATCAATGGTAAACATCATTACAAAGAGGACAACGGAGAGGTGTTTTGTATTAATTGTGGTGTCATAAATGTCGATGTGGTTATATACAAAAATGGGGTTGACGAGAAACTTAGAAACCCGCGTCCTAAAAACATGAAAATCGATGAGGTGGATGAGGAGTATTGGGTTGGGAAAGAGAAGTCTATAATTAAAAATGTTAAAGATCTTAAGGTCTTAGCGAAAAGTTTTAGGATTAAATACTTCTCAAGAATGAGTGAAAAGGAGCTCACCGAGAGTTTAAAGGTTGGTGTTGCAAAACAATATAGGTACATCTTCACGAACACAGAGACAGGTGAGCTACATAAGTTCACGTCAATGTTTAGAGCGGGAAAAGAAATGGGAATCAACCCAGGCGCCATATCCTACCATCTTAAAAAAGGGGGAGAGGTCGATGGTATTAAAATAGGCGAGAAAACGTACTCACTAAAAGATAATGGGAAACTAAAACCCGAGCCTAAACCCGAGTCAGTGTGTGATAGCGAAGCAAGCGAAGCAAGTGAGATGAGCGAAGCGTCAGAAAGTGAAGCGAGTGATGTAGATATAAGTGAAAGCGAGAGTGAGTATAGTGAAGTAGAGTCGGCGAGTGAGATAGAAAATATAGAGTGTGATACCGAAGCGTCAGACAGCGAGGTTGATGATGATGATTGGTGGTGAAACGAGTGAAGTGTTCGTGTAATCTCAAAGGCTTCTCAGTCTTTGAGATTTCGTCTTTTTTTTTTTTGACTAAAGGGATGTATAATAAAGTAATATGTGTGATAAAATCATATGTGACGAGAGCGTGATCGGTAAAGCAGACAAAGCTAACTGGGTTAGATACTGGCAAGGTGTAACGTGTAGTAACACAACACCAAGTGTTCGGGAAGCTATGAAAGCGTTAAAAATTAAGAGTAATGGAATAACCGTTAGAAAACTGACAACACTCATTAGTTGTTTACCTAAGAAAATGCGTGGCTCATTAAGTCTCGCTTTAGTAGATCTCTTTAAGTATATGTACGACTGGGAAGCGAAGCAAGCAAAACCGAAATCATTCTTACCAAAACAAAATAAGTTTCAAAAAGCACGAGCGATGGTTAGAGTAAAGCGGGGTAAGGATTACACACGTAATGATAAAAACGGTTTCTTAAACGATACTAGTATTTATAAGTACGGTGTTGTAGAATGGGATGCTCTTAAGGGTATAGCGGATGATGAAGATGACAACGATAATTGTGCTGCTGGTTATGGATATGGGTTAAGTGAAAGCGAAGCAAGCGAAGCAAGCGAAGCAAGCGAAGCAAGCGAAGCAAGCGAAGCAAGCGAAGCAAGCGAAGCAAGCGAAGCAAGCGAAGCAAGCGAAGCAAGCGAAGCAAGCGAAGCAAGCGAAGCAAGCGAAGCAAGCGAAGCAAGCGAAGCAAGCGAATCAAGCGAAGCAAGCGAAGCAAGCGAAGCAAGCGAAGCAAGCGAAGCAAGCGAAGCAAGCGAAGCAAGCGAAGCAAGCGAAGCAAGCGAAGCAAGCGAAGCAAGCGAAGCAAGCGAAGCAAGCGAAGCAAGCGAAGCAAGCGAAGCAAGCGAAGCAAGCGAAGCAAGCGAAGCAAGCGAAGCAAGCGAAGCAAGCGAAGCAAGCGAAGCAAGCGAAGCAAGCGAAGCAAGCGAAGCAAGCGAAGCAAGCGAAGCAAGCGAAGCAAGCGAAGCAAGCGAAGCAAGCGAAGCAAGCGAAGCAAGCGAAGCAAGCGAAGCAAGCGAAGCAAGCGAAGCAAGCGAAGCAAGCGAAGCAAGCGAAGCAAGCGAAGCAAGCGAACCAACCGAAGCAAACGAAACAAACCAAGCAAGCGAAGCAAGCGAAGCAAGCGAAGCAAGCGAAGCAAGCGAAGCAAGCGAAAACAAGCGAAGCAAGCGAAGCAAGCGAAGCAAGCGAAGCAAGCGAAGCAAGCGAAGCAAGCAAACAAGCGAAGCAAGCGAAGCAAGCGAAGCAAGCGAAGCAAGCGAAGCAAGCGAAGCAATCGAAACAAGCAAAAGCAAGCGAAGCAAGCGAAGCAAGCGAAGCAAGCGAAGCAAGCGAAGCAAGCGAAGCAAGCGAAGCAAGCGAAGCAAGCGAAGCAAGCGAAGCAAGCGAAGCAAGCGAAGCAAGCGAAGCAAGCGAAGCAAGCGAAGCAAGCGAAGCAAGCGAAGCAAGCGAAGCAAGCGAAGCAAGCGAAGCAAGCGAAGCAAGCGAAGCAAGCGAAGCAAGCGAAGCAAGCGAAGCAAGCGAAGCAAGCGAAGCAAGCGAAGCAAGCGAAGCAAGCGAAGCAAGCGAAGCAAGCGAAGCAAGCGAAGCAAGCGAAGCAAGCGAAGCAAGCGAAGCAAGAGAAGCAAGCGAAGCAAGTGAAAGTGAGTGAGAGTGAAAAAGTAACCACGTGTGTGGTTACTTTTTTTTTTGACTTTTTTTTTTCTCAACGTATCTAACCTGAACCTGAAGGGACCCGTGGGGTCTGGGTTCGAAGGGTGGTAAACGTCGATCGCGAAGATGATGTACCAATGAGCTAGAAATTATTTTCAAATTCGCGAGCGCTAGCGAGATAAGGAATGGGGCAGAACCGGTTTAAACCAGTTCTAAAACTGGTGTAGAACTGAGGAATTAAAAATGGGGCAGAACCGGTGTTTCCCTACTACTTATGTCGCTATGTGGTTATGTAATTATGTGGTTACGTGGTTATGTCGTTATATGGTTATTTGCTTATATGGTTTCAGGGTTCAAAATAGCGGCCGGCTGCCGGCTACAGCCGGCATTTTCACGACACCTACCGGCGATTTTTAAATGGGAAAGGCGATGTTTTTTTGCATTTTAGTTATTGATCAATAACTATTTGATTTTTGTGTGAAGCGTGTCGCTAGAAGTTCAGTACAACTAGAAATCAAAAAGTTTCTATCAAGATTTGTTTACGCCGAACCGTCAAACTGTTAATGGCTTTATGGCATTTTTTATTGCAGGCCTTCTTTCAAGGTCAAAGGGCACTGAGACTTAGTCACTTTACTCAATTGGCCAAAATAGCAAAAATACAAAAAAAAACACATTCAAACGCGACAGTTTATAGCAGGTGAGTGAATATTCAAGCAATTTAACAAATTGAAGTAGTTGATTATAGATGTATTAGATTGAATATTATAAAACTCACCGTGACAGTGTTATTACAATAAAAATAAAATATTTAGGCTGTTTACATCACTTACTATATGTAGTAAAATAGAAATTAAAAGATAATAATATTTGGCGTTTTGTAACTTGCCCAACTTTCAAAGCTTTCCTGGTAACCCTCGTGTCTAACGGCGCACGCTAAAACTCTCGTTGTCAAAGATGAAAACAGCCGGTAAAAAAATGAACATGTACAAAAAAGCCTACAAAAATTTCAATATTTAAAATTTTTATTTTGAACCCTGGGTTTAATGGTTAAGTGGTTTAATGGTTATGTGGTTATGTGGATATGTGGTATGTGGTTATATGGTCATGTCATTACACGGTTATGTGGTTATATGGTTTAATAGCTAGGTCGTTATATGTTTATGTGATATATGGTTTAATGGTTATGTGGTTTAATGGTTATATGGTTATGTGGTTATATGGTTATGTCGTTATGTGGTTATATGGCTATGTGGTTATGTAGTCATATACGGTTTAATGGTTATACGTTTATGTGGTTATATGGTTATATGGTTTAATGGTTAGGTGGTTAGGTGGTTTAATGGTTATGTGTTTTAATGGTTATGTGGTTATGTGGTTATGTGGTTATAAGGTTATGTGGTTATATGGTTATGTTATGTGGTTATGTGTTTATACGGTTTAATGGTTATATGGTTATGTGGTTATATGGTTTAATGTTTAAGTGGTTTAATGGTTATGTGGATATGTGGTATGTGGTTATATGGTTATGTCATTACACGGTTATGTGGTTATATGGTTTGATAGTCATGTCGTTATATGTTTATGTGTTATATGATTTAATGGATATGTGTCTATATGGTTATATGGTTATATGGTTATGTGGTTTAATGGTTATGTGGTTATATGGTTTAATAGTTATGTGGTTTAATGGTTATGTGGTCATGTGGTTATGTGGTAATGTGGTTATATGGTTATGTGGTTATGTGTTTATATGATTATGTGGTTATGTGGTTATGTGGTTATATGGTTTAATGGTTATATGTTTATATGGTTATATGGTTATATGGTAGTAGTAATATAGGGGCCGATCGACCCGGATTTTTAGGGGGCCGCAGGGGGCCGCAGGGGGCCACACTAATTAGTATGCAAGGGGGCCGCAAACACTATCATATAGGGGGCGCAGGGGGGCCACACTAATTAGTATGCAAGGGGGGCGCAGGGGGCCGCAAACACTAGCATATAGGGGGCCGCAAACACAACTCATCATTAACATAATTATGTATTGACGTCATGATGATATGCAAGGCAAGTTTGGGCAAGACAGTCATTAAGCTGAGCTCAGCATTTTCGTCACAAAACGAGTTAATCCTTACGCTTTTTATCACAATAGCTATAGCGTCCCTATAAAGTCCCCAAACGTTGTGTTCCAAACACAGTCCGTTTCGACAACGATTACAGCAGCAGCTTACTGGTTTTAGTACTTTGGATTTTACTCGTGAGAAGAATATACAATGACTATCGACATACTGTTCATGGCCAAGAATCAACTTGTGCTTCGTGTCAATATGTTTGCTTCTAGTTTTGAGAATAAAATCTTAAATGAATTGACAGATGAGGAGTTTGAGAAAGGGGTTCCCGTTTATGATGACGACGAAGATAGATATGTATATACTAATGAAGAGTTTATTGAAAAGGTTTGGTACGCGTGTGTCAAGCATGGATATATCTCTGAAGATTACGATATCATGGGGAAGTTTCTTGACGAAATAAAAGTCACTCCATAAGCAAATTTTGACATTGGGGAAATGTATTCGAAGAGCCAAGACCTATATGTCAACATGCAATGGTATACTATGAACGAAAAGTCAAGAAAGATGGACCAAACCAAAACCGGCTATTTTACTGTTGCCCCAAAGAAGACGTTTGTGGTTTCTTCGAATGGGAGAAGCAAAACCCTCCCTCGTGTGATCAATACTGGCATCGGACTTTTCAGTAATCCACTACAATACCGATACAAGATTGAAGAAACAGAAGAGATATTTAATAGTACTAAATCTAACACTAAAGAGGCATACGCGGAATATACATTTCTTAAATCTGTTAATGCCTTAACAAGTGAACTTGAACGCGGAATATACATTTCTTAAATCTGTTAATGCTTTAACAAGTGAACTTGATGAAATAGACGCCTTTTAGCTGTATTTATATATGTGACAATATATCTAATATCACCTTATACGAAACGGCTTAGACAACTAATATAGCGACGCTTAACCTAGTATTGCCTTATGCGAAATAATAACAAGTAGAAATATAGCTTTCTAAAACGAGAAATGTCTTATAGTCTAAGAGAGGTCTAAGGTCTTATAGAGCAATACAAATATATGTTACCAAGCGATTGTTAAAGGGATTTAAACCTTACCGAGTTTCAAGCGTTTTAGATGTAGCAGTGATTTTTAAGCGAGATACAAATATTGTATGCAAACACAATTCTATGCGGTTTGTAAGTCATTTGTAAATCGTTAAGAGTGATTTGAATAAATTTAGAATATATCATTATAGCACGGGAAAATATTGTACAATGTACATACAACACACACAGAATTCGTTTAAAAACATATTTATTGCTTACAATTTCTTTTACAGCGTTAGTCGTTTAGGTGTCTTTTGTATCTTTAAAGAGATATTTTTTGTCTGTCTTCGGGGGATAATCTTGCAATTGCTAAATCTTAAGGTCTCCAATCTGAAAAGTCTACCCAATTAAATATATTTTTAACTAAGGTCTGCTCTGGGTCTGCTTCTAAGAACCTATTATTCTTAAACTCCATCACTCGCTTGGGAGTATACATTGTCCGAATCAACCTAATATGTTGTAAAAAGCACTGTGTTGTATGCTTTTTCGTTGCTATATACGTCGCTAAGTCATTAGAAAGCGATCCACGAATTTACATATTATTGAGATACCTCACTTGCCTTTTAACCTTTGTGGTGAAACGGTGAAATGGAGAACATAGATATAATTTATGACGAGTTGAAACGAAATGAATATATAAACGTATAACTCTAAGTCAAAGCTTTCATTTTATTACCAATAATACATTTAACAAGCGATTAAAGCTAGTTTTGCATAGTACATTTTGTACTTTAAATAATTAAACCGGTGATTAACACAGCCAAACAGTCATCTCCCCAGACATGCCTGAGCGAACACAAATCAGATAACCTTAAGCAAACAGGCTTTACTTTTGTAAGATACTGTATGATGACCTAAGATAGTGTATGATATCTTAAGATACTGTATGATCCCTTTCTCTAACCTTAACCCCAACCCTAATTCTGATACTTAAACCATTTTCATTGACCTCACAAAGTATAATTATACTGAAATCGAGAAATTCGTATATATCTTTTGATAATTTGGTGGCTCTGAAAAGAGCCGGTTTGGTTGCGCTATGATATCTTAAGATACCGTGTATGATATCCTAAAATGATATCTTAAGATACTGTATGATCCCTTTCTCTAACCTTAACCCCAACCCTAACTCTGATACTTAAACCATTTTCATTGACCTCACAAAGTATAATTATACTGAAATCGAGAAATTCGCATATATCTTTTGATAATTTGGTGGCTCTGAAAAGAGCCGGTTTGGTTGCACTATGCCTTTACAGACTTAGCCATATACAACCACAACCACCACATTCAAAATAAACAGACAAGGCGATATCTCCGACCCCATGTTGGACACTTTCAATGCACGAAATGTGTACTCTTGAGTCACAACAAGAGGTGGTTTTGCTGTCTTGACTGTTTATTTTTTCACGCAGAACATACAGTGGTGATCGAGCTGTAATGACTGCCTGCAAAGAGCAGAGCGCGTAAGGAGCTCTCCAGTTCTCGAGAAGGCCTCTATTTTCCATCTAGCCAGACACCAGCTGTGGCAAAGATGTCCACAGCAAGGCGTCGTTACGATCATCGTCGTTCCACAACGGATCTCTTCGAGGCAGAAATGACATTCCTCATCATTTTCTGCCTTACCAATGATACCAAAAGTATCGACCAATCTTCGCTTTTCTAATTCTTGCTCTGGCGATGGTAACTGACCAACGCGCGTAACGAGCTCTCCAGTTCTCGAGAAGGCCTCTATTTTCCATCTAGCCAGACACCAGCTGTGGCAAAGATGTCCACAGCAAGGCGTCGTTACGATCATCGTCGTTCCACAACCGATCTCTTCGAGGCAGAAATGACATTCCTCATCATTTTCTGCCTTACCAATGATACCAAAAGTATCGACCAATCTTCGCTTTTCTAATTCTTGCTCTGGCGATGGTAACTGACCAACCTCTTCCATGGTCGAAATCTCGCTTGGACTTTTTAGGGAAACCACTTCTCGCTTTTATGTGTTCAACTTCAATTGTGTCCTTTTCGGAACGATAATTAGACCATTTAACGCTCTATTATGTTTCTTTGTGAACTTGTCGGAACGAAAATTATCATCATTTGCTGATTATCCTCAAACGCCGCCCTGATAGATCCATTATTTTCACCGACACAGATTATCCTCAAACGCCGCCCTGATAGATCCATTATTTTCACCGACACAAGGACGTCCGCGCATTGTAGGTTTAGAGAGTGTATGTTTTCAAATACTTCCTCTACAATTCCTAAAATGTGAATTCCAAAAAAACTCTGTAGAAATCTTTACCTTGACAATGAGTCAACGTTTCTGTGTGGTCTATGGTTTGATTTTTCCCATTCTGTTAAACACGCTACAACCTTACTATACACTATATGTCTTCATCTTTGCTATAATTTACCCACCCACAAAAATCGATTAGTCAATGATGATGTAGAAAAAGGTTTGTCATTAGTAGGAATCAAAACTACGCATTTGCCAAGAGAGGGGTTCGAACCCTCGCGTGCTGAATGCACATTGGAACTTAAGTCCGATGAATGTATCAGCGTTAACAGGGACTCTCGGGTCTATAAAAGTCCCGCCGGGACATAATTCAAAATGTCCCTGCGGGACTTTTTGTGTCCTGGAAATCCCGATACGCAAGGTTTCTGAGGTTATGAGAAGAAAGTAAAAAACAGATAATTATATTTTGGAAAACAGATTTATTTCGATTTAGAACTTACAAGTAATGGTAATATACTTCTAAGAGTATACAGTTTATAGGTAGTTTATTTAAGCGTGTACAAGACTTATTAAGAGTCATTGTCACGCTTTTCGTGTGCATCAGGATAATGTTGGTCTTTGAAAATTCTTTTCAAAAGAAATTTTCTTTTATCAATAGCAGCCTCTAATGCTTCTTCAGGGTCAAAGTTATCATCGTTCACAAATGCATCCCTCGTTTCCATAATCTTTTTGTGTATTGCATCTCTCTTAAGTTCTCTTATCCATAGTAGACGTTCCAGATAAATATTTTGCAAATCTTCACGAAGCTTTGGTAGGATAAGTAAGTACGCTTTACTATTAGCTTCTTCTTCAGCAAGACCATCTGCAGTGAAGTTCTGCGTCAGCTCTTCGAACTCTGCTAAATTTCGTTTTGATGCTTCCTCTTTTAAAGGTGCCCATGGATCGCTTTCATATTCACCATCTACTTCACTGTCAGTATTATCTAAACTATCCAAATCACTCTCTGGCGTAGCATCAGTTTCCACTTCATTGTCTGTATTATCTGAATTATTAAAATAGCTTTCTGACGTATCATCATCAGACTCTACGTACTTTCTTTTTCTACCCATCTCTACACTGTGATCTGAGTCAGATTCTGCTGCTGAGTTGTGATCTCGCCGAGTATATAGTATTCCTTTCGCGTCTTCTTATGTTAAACCAACGATTAAGCGATAGCTATAGCTCCTACCTTCATCGAAGCTAACCAGTGAATGTTTCATTTTAAGAACAACATAACATTTTATAATTATGCTTATAAATAACACGCCCAGCTTTTAGTTATTTTTATCCAAAACACAAAGTTTTGGAGGACGGTGTTTCCACTATTCCTTTAGATATTTAAGTGTGTGTAAAAAATAGAAATTTTCAAAACCACATGCGTGTATTATCGTTGGGTGGAGAGTACCTCAGAAATCTTGCGTATCGGGATTTCCAGGACACAAAAAGTCCCGCAGGGACATTTTGAATTATGTCCCGGCGGGACTTTTATAGACCCGAGAGTCCCTGTTAACGCTGATACATTCATCGGACTTAAGTTCCAATGTGCATTCAGCACGCGAGGGTTCGAACCCCTCTCTTGGCAAATGCGTAGTTTTGATTCCTACTAATGACAAACCTTTTTCTACATCATCATTGACTAATCGATTTTTGTGGGTGGGTAAATTATAGCAAAGATGAAGACATATAGTGTATAGTAAGGTTGTAGCGTGTTTAACAGAATGGGAAAAATCAAACCATAGACCACACAGAAACGTTGACTCATTGTCAAGGTAAAGATTTCTACAGAGTTTTTTTGGAATTCACATTTTAGGAATTGTAGAAGAAGTATTTGAAAACATACACTCTCTAAACCTACAATGCGCGGACGTCCTTGTGTCGGTGAAAATAATGGATCTATCAGGGCGGCGTTTGAGGATAATCTGTGTCGGTGAAAATAATGGATCTATCAGGGCGGCGTTTGAGGATAATCAGCAAATGATGATAATTTTCGTTCCGACAAGTTCACAAAGAAACATAATAGAGCGTTAAATGGTCTAATTATCGTTCCGAAAAGGACACAATTGAAGTTGAACACATAAAAGCGAGAAGTGGTTTCCCTAAAAAGTCCAAGCGAGATTTCGACCATGGAAGAGGTTGGTCAGTTACCATCGCCAGAGCAAGAATTAGAAAAGCGAAGATTGGTCGATACTTTTGGTATCATTGGTAAGGCAGAAAATGATGAGGAATGTCATTTCTGCCTCGAAGAGATCCGTTGTGGAACGACGATGATCGTAACGACGCCTTGCTGTGGACATCTTTGCCACAGCTGGTGTCTGGCTAGATGGAAAATAGAGGCCTTCTCGAGAACTGGAGAGCTCCTTACGCGCGTTGGTCAGTTACCATCGCCAGAGCAAGAATTAGAAAAGCGAAGATTGGTCGATACTTTTGGTATCATTGGTAAGGCAGAAAATGATGAGGAATGTCATTTCTGCCTCGAAGAGATCCGTTGTGGAACGACGATGATCGTAACGACGCCTTGCTGTGGACATCTTTGCCACAGCTGGTGTCTGGCTAGATGGAAAATAGAGGCCTTCTCGAGAACTGGAGAGCTCCTTACGCGCTGTGCTCTTTGCAGGCAGTCATTACAGCTCGATCACCACTGTATGTTCTGCGTGAAAAAAATAAACAGTCAAGACAGCAAAACCACCTCTTGTTGTGACTCAAGAGTACACATTTCGTGCATTGAAAGTGTCCAACATGGGGTCGGAGATACCGCCTTGTCTGTTTATTTTGAATGTGGTGGTTGTGGTTGTATATGGCTAAGTCTGTAAAGGCATAGCGCAACCAAACCGGCTCTTTTCAGAGCCACCAAATTATCAAAGGATATATGCGAATTTCTCGATTTCAGTATAATTATACTTTGTGAGGTCAATGAAAATGGTTTAAGTATCAGAGTTAGGGTTGGGGTTAAGGTTAGAGAAAGGGATCATACAGTATCTTAAGATATCATTTTAGGATATCATACACGGTATCTTAAGATATCATAGCGCAACCAAACCGGCTCTTTTCAGAGCCACCAAATTATCAAAAGATATATACGAATTTCTCGATTTCAGTATAATTATACTTTGTGAGGTCAATGAAAATGGTTTAAGTATCAGAATTAGGGTTGGGGTTAAGGTTAGAGAAAGGGATCATACAGTATCTTAAGATATCATACACTATCTTAGCTCATCATACAGTATCTTACAAAAGTAAAGCCTGTTTGCTTAAGGTTATCTGATTTGTGTTCGCTCAGGCATGTCTGGGGAGATGACTGTTTGGCTGTGTTAATCACCGGTTTAATTATTTAAAGTACAAAATGTACTATGCAAAACTAGCTTTAATCGCTTGTTAAATGTATTATTGGTAATAAAATGAAAGCTTTGACTTAGAGTTATACGTTTATATATTCATTTCGTTTCAACTCGTCATAAATTATATCTATGTTCTCCATTTCACCGTTTCACCACAAAGGTTAAAAGGCAAGTGAGGTATCTCAATAATATGTAAATTCGTGGATCGCTTTCTAATGACTTAGCGACGTATATAGCAACGAAAAAGCATACAACACAGTGTTTTTTACAACATATTAGGTTGATTCGGACAATGTATACTCCCAAGCGAGTGATGGAGTTTAAGAATAATAGGTTCTTAGAAGCAGACCCAGAGCAGACCTTAGTTAAAAATATATTTAATTGGGTAGACTTTTCAGATTGGAGACCTTAAGATTTAGCAATTGCAAGATTATCCCCCGAAGACAGACAAAAAATATCTCTTTAAAGATACAAAAGACACCTAAACGACTAACGCTGTAAAAGAAATTGTAAGCAATAAATATGTTTTTAAACGAATTCTGTGTGTGTTGTATGTACATTGTACAATATTTAGTTATTATTTCGCATAAGGAAATACTAGGTTAAGCGTCGCTATATTAGTTGTCTAAGCCGTTTCGTATAAGGTGATATTAGATATATTGTCACATATATAAATACAGCTAAAAGACGTCTATTTCATCAAGTTCACTTGTTAAAGCATTAACAGATTTAAGAAATGTATATTCCGCGTTCAAGTTCACTTGTTAAGGCATTAACAGATTTAAGAAATGTATATTCCGCGTATGCCTCTTTAGTGTTAGATTTAGTACTATTAAATATCTCTTCTGTTTCTTCAATCTTGTATCGGTATTGTAGTGGATTACTGAAAAGTCCGATGCCAGTATTGATCACACGAGGGAGGGTTTTGCTTCTCCCATTCGAAGAAACCACAAACGTCTTCTTTGGGGCAACAGTAAAATAGCCGGTTTTGGTTTGGTCCATCTTTCTTGACTTTTCGTTCATAGTATACCATTGCATGTTGACATATAGGTCTTGGCTCTTCGAATACATTTCCCCAATGTCAAAATTTGCTTATGGAGTGACTTTTATTTCGTCAAGAAACTTCCCCATGATATCGTAATCTTCAGAGATATATCCATGCTTGACACACGCGTACCAAACCTTTTCAATAAACTCTTCATTAGTATATACATATCTATCTTCGTCGTCATCATAAACGGGAACCCTTTTCTCAAACTCCTCATCTGTCAATTCATTTAAGATTTTATTCTCAAAACTAGAAGCACACATATTGACACGAAGCACAAGTTGATTCTTGGCCATGAACAGTATGTCGATAGTCATTGTATATTCTTCTCACGAGTAAAATCCAAAGTACTAAAACCAGTAAGCTGCTGCTGTAATCGTTGTCGAAACGGACTGTGTTTGGAACACAACGTTTGGGGACTTTATAGGGACGCTATAGCTATTGTGATAAAAAGCGTAAGGATTAACTCTTTTTGTGACGAAAATGCTGAGCTCAGCTTAATGACTGTCTTGCCCAAACTTGCCTTGCATATCATCATGACGTCAATACATAATTATGTTAATGATGAGTTGTGTTTGCGGCCCCCTGCGGCCCCCTATATGCTAGTGTTTGCGGCCCCCTGCGCCCCCCTTGCATACTAATTAGTGTGGCCCCCCTGCGGCCCCCTATATGATAGTGTTTGCGGCCCCCTTGCATACTAATTAGTGTGGCCCCCTGCGGCCCCCTGCGGCCCCCTGCGGCCCCCTGCGGCCCCCTGCGGCCCCCTAAAAATCCGGGTCGATCGGCCCCTATATTACTACTTATGGTTATGTGGTTTAATGGTTATGTGGTTATATGGTTATGTGGTTATGTAGTTATGTGGTTGTGTCGTTATTTGGCTATGTGGTTACGTTGTTATGTCGTTATATGGTTATGTGGTTATATGGTTTAATGGTTAAGTGGATTAATGGTTATGTGTGGTTATGTGGATATGTGGTATGCGGTTATATGTTTATGTCATTACACGGTTATGTGGTTATATTGTTTAATCGTTATGTCGTTATATGTTTATGTGTTATATGGTTTAATGGTTATGTGGTTTAATCGTTATGCGGTTATGTGGTTATATTGTTTAATGGTTATATGGTTATGTGGTTATATGTTTATATGGTTTAATGGTTATGTGGTTATGTGGTTTAATGGTTATATGGTTATATGGTTATGTGGTTATATGGTTATATGGTTTAATTGTTATGTGGTTTACTGGTTAAGTGTTTATGTGGTTATGTGATTATGTGGTTATATTATTATGTAGTTATATGGTGATATGCTTATGTGGTTATATGGTTTAATGGTTATATGGTTATGTGGTTATATGGTTATATGGTTATATGGTTATATGGTTATATGGTTATATGGTTATGTGGTTATGTGGTTATATGGTTTAATGGTTATATGGTTATGTGGTTATACGGTTATGTTGTTATATGGTTATATGGTTATGTGGTTTAATGGTTATATGGTCATGTGGTTACGTGGTTATGTGCTTATAAGGTTATGTAGTTATATGATTATGTCGTTATATGGTTTAATGGTTATGTGGTTTAATGCTTATGTGGTTATGTGGTTATGTGGTCATGTGGTTATATGGTTATATGGTTATATCGTTATATGGTTATGTGGTTATATGGTTATATGGTTATATGGTTATATGGTTTAATGGTTATGTGGTTATGTGGTTATGTGGTTATGTGGTTATGTGGTTATGTGGTTATGTGGTTATGTATGAATATATGTTGATATGGTTATATGGTTATATGGTTTAATGGCTTAATCATTATGTGGTTATATGGTTTAATGGTTAGATGGTTATGTGGTTATGTGGTCATGTGGTTATGTTGTTATGTCGTTATGTGTTTTTGTGGTTACGTGGTTATGCCGTTATATGGTTATGTGATTATATGGTTTAATGGTTAAGTGGTTTAATGTTTATGTGGTTTAATGGTTATGTGGTTATATGGTTACGTCGTTATGTGGTTATACAGTTATGTGGTTTTGTGCTTATGTGGTTTAATGGTTATATGGTTATGTCGTTATTTGGTTATATGGTTTAATTGTTTTGTGGTTATGTGGTTTAATGGTTATATGCTTACATGGTTATGTGGTTATATGTTTATGTGGTTATATCGTAATATGGTTTAATGCGGTTATGTGGTTATATGATTATATGCTTTAATGGTTATGTGGTTATGTGGTTATGTGGTTTAATGGTTATATGGTTATATGATTATGTGGTTATATGATTATATGGTTATGTCGTTATGTGGTTTTGTGGTTATACGGTTATCTGATTATGTAGTTATATGGTTATATGGTTATGTGATTATATGGTTATGTCGTTATGTGGTTATATGGTTATGTAGTTATATGGTGATATGCTTATGTCTTTATATGGTTATGTCGTTATATTGTTTAATGGTTATATGGTTATGCGGTTATATGGATTAATGTTTATGTGGTTTAATGGTTATGTGGTTATGTGGTTATGTGGTTATGTGGTTATGTGGTTATGTGGTTATGTGGTTATGTAGTTATATGGTGATATGATCATGTGGTTATGTGGTTATGTGGTTTAATGGTTATATGGTTATGTGGTTATATGGTTATGTGGTTATGTGGTTTTATGGTTATTTGGTTATATGGTGATATGGTTATATGGTTATATGGTTTGTAACATGGCATTGTTATACCATGTTATAATGTACATAAATCAATATATCATATATTATATCAAATACTATATATAATCATAATTATAATAGGAAGACCTTAGGTAACCTTCCTCGCATGAGTAAGCAAATAACTAAAGATTAAAGAACCACGGAAAACGCCTAGTACCACAAACTACGCAAACAGGACATGGTTTGTGGTTGATAAACTCTGCTGGAACTTGCTTTGACAAACTAGATTGCGTAGAGGAAATTAGTCATAGTTGTAGAATTCTTCCTCTAAAATTGATTATAAAAGCTGAGCACAAGCTGAGAAAAGTAGTTCAAGTTGAGTGAAGTGAGAAGAGCCATTTAGGCTAAAATACTTCATAGGCCAATAAAGGCTGAAGTATTGTTATAAGGCTATAAAGCCAGAAGTATTGTTAAAAGGCTAGAGTTAAGCCTCGTGAAATACACTAAAGAATATTGGGAATATTATTGAAGTAAAGAACAAAGATTCACAGTCGTGCTCAGCTCAGACGAATAGAGAGATAAGTTTTAAGAAAGTTATTATAATATTATAGAGACGCTAATACGTATATTCGAAAGTAAATAAATATATATTAAAAGGTATAAGGTTTCATGCTATTTGTGTTGCGAGAGGCGTTAATTAATTTGAACCCGAAACCTAAGGTTGAAAAATCACCTTGAAAACAAATAGTCGACGCATTAAAACACCCATCGTAACAGTTGGGGGCTCAGGCGGGAATAAAATCAGTTTAAACAGTTATTCAAAAAATAAAGTAGCATTTCAAAAAAAAAGTCGTCGAAGAAAAATAAATTCGAAAAGTCATTTCATTGATAAGATAAGCGGAATTTGAAAGGTACATTCTGCGTCATAGTGTTAAGTACGAAACCAGATACCTTAATTAATTAAACATGTCAGAATTCAATCCAGAAGAATTTATGTTGGAACCAGCGCTTGCAAAATTCAATAACCTAAGAAAGGATGACCTTATTGCGCTAGGCAAGCATTTAAAACTAGAAATAAGAAGCTCATTAACAAAGCGCGAAGTATATGACTTAATTAAGGAACACTTTGTGAAAGAAAAAACATTCGAACAGTCTGCTTTCATAGAACAAATTAAGGATACGATAAGTATAGAAAGTAAAATTGCTGAAAGTGAGATAAACGAGAAAGATAGACAGTGGCAGAGAGATCAAGAGCAAATATTGTGGGAAAGAGAACGAGAGAAGCGCGAGTGGGAAAAAGAGGAGAGAGAATTTAGGTTAAGGGAGCATGAAATAGAATTGAAAAAATTAGAATTACAAGCACAAGTACAAGCTAAAGCGCATAACCCTGAATCAAGTTTGGGTCATAAATTTGACGTAACCAGACATGTCCGAATGGTTCCACCTTTCCAGGAACGGGAAGTTGATCAGTATTTTTTACATTTCGAGAAAATTGCCACAAATTGTAATTGGCCTAAAGACAGCTGGACAATGCTGTTACAAAGCGTTCTAGTTGGTAAAGCTCGAGAAATTTATTCGCAACTTTCAATCGAATTATCAGCGGATTACGAGACGGTAAAGGAACTTATCCTTAAAGGTTATGAGTTGGTTCCAGAAGCATACCGCCAAAAATTTCGAAATTTCGAGAAAACCGACCATAAAACGTATGTTCAATTCGCTCAAGTAAAAGAGCAGTTGTTTGACCGATGGTGCTTATCCGAGCAAATTGCTAAAGATTACAAAAAATTGCGAGAATTAATGTTAATCGAAGAATTCAAACGTTGCATTAATGCCGAAGTCCGCACATTTATAAACGAACAAAAGCCTGAGAGTTCTATTGCAGCGGCCCGTTTGGCAGACGATTTCGCCTTGACGCACAAGCATACATTTGGAAATAATCCACAATCAACGTTTCCTTTTAAACCACTGAATATAATTGATAATCCTAGCTAGCTTGGTATCATCAGCAAAGAGGTGAATCAAAGTGTCCCTTGATAGCGATTCAGGGAGGTCATTAATGTACCAAATAAACAGAAGTGGTCCAAGAATGCTGCCCTGTGGTACTCCTGAAGTAACTGGTGGAGGATTAGACGTAATGCCTTTCACCAAAACTCTTTGGTTCCGATTAGATAGATAGTCTTTAAGCCAGGAGAATATGGGACCATTTACACCAGCAACTTGTAGTTTGTAGAGCAAACGGGTGTGCGAAACAGAATCAAAAGCTTTAGATAAGTCTAAATATATTATATCCGTCTGGAAAGAGCTGTCCAATGCTTCTTCAATCTTGTGAAGAAAGACAAGCATTTGGGTTACAGTTGAACGTCCTTTCAAGAATCCATGTTGATGATGAGAGACAGAGTGATGAAGGTGGAACATAAGTCTATTGAATACACAACGTTCGAGCACTTTGGATATGATACAGAGAAGAGAAATAGGTCTATAATTATTCACGAGAACTTTATCACCTTTCTTGTGGATTGGTATTACAAGTGCTTCTTTCCATTGTTGAGGAAGTTTTCCTGAAGCGATGGATCTATTAAATAATTTACATATAGAGGGAGCGAGTTCTGAGGCACAATCTTTCAAAATTTTGGTAGGAAAAGCATCAGCACCGCAAGCTTTATTTGGGTTAAGTTCATGCAAGAGAGTTTCAACTTCGGTAACAGATATTTCTGAGTTAAGTGGAGCCGTGTCGGAATAATCCTCGGAAGAGCTTTCTTGTGGTAGGTCATGATCTAAGGTCGGTATTGAAAATGTATGAGAAGAAAATACTGAGTGAAAATATTGATTAAATGCTTCAGCTTGGCTTGAAGGTGATTGATGGTGTTGATCACGGAACTTAACAGTAGATGGTATAGATTCAGTTTTCTTTTTACTTTTATAGTAGGACCAGAATCTTTTAGGATTTTGCTGAAGAGATGTGTTTAAAGAAGAAATGTACTCTTTGTACTTTGTATCTATGATAGACTTGCATTGTCGTCTAAGTAATCGATACTTTTCATGATAGTAAGGACTATTAGTTTTTATGGCTTTCTTCCTAGTTTCATTCTTTTTGCGTACTAAATGGATGACAGAACCGTCAATCCAAGGTGGTGTATTCCTATCTTTAATTTTAATCTTCGGAATATGGGAGTCCATAATTTCATTTAGCTTGGAGAACCAGTGGTGATAACACTCTTCAATAGTTAAATCGTCAGTGATGATATCTTCAAGATGAGAATTAAGAAGTCCCTGTTTCAAAGCGTCAAAATTGGCATTTTTGAAGTTATAAACTGTACGTGGTTGCTTAGTTAAGCGAGGTAGTCGTGTAATGAAATTGAACGTAACAGGAAGGTGATCCGTAGGAAAGGGTAGTTGGGAACTGGATGCTTCAATATTGATAACAGATTTGGGCTCATTAGTAATGATAAGATCAAGAATATTTGCTTTTGATTTACTAGAAATCCTTGTTGCGTTAAAATTAACTTGTGAGAGAAAGTAATCTCTTAATATTTCACAGAAGGCAAATTCGTCAGGCGTAAGAACCGAATTATTGTTTTCTAACCAGTTAATGTTAGGAAAGTTGAAATCTCCGAGTATAAGTAATTTTGATTGATTACTCGCTTTGGACAAGAACGAATTAAATGCGTTGTTGAAAGAGGTGTTATTGTTCGGTGACGGCGGTCTATAAAATACAGAAACCATAAGTTTAGGGCTGTTGACTGGTTTCAACTCAATGGCAATCATTTCAGCTTCACACTCCAAGTCCTTACGTCTGGTTGATTCAAGGCTTTGTTTAATTGCGAATAAAACCCCACCACCACGTTTGCCATTCACCCTGTCCTTACGATAGATTGTGTATCCACAGTTAAGAATCTCAGAGTTCAAAATGCTGTCGTTCAACCACGTTTCGGTCACGGCAATTATGTCATAGTTCTCAGAGTAGACAAATTTTTGAAAAAGAGTAAGCTTGCATGTTTTAGTTGCTGTAAGGTTCGAAGATTTAACAAAACTCTTTATGCTTTGTGCATTCAGTGTAATACATTTTAGGTTTGCCACACAGTTGGAAATTGAAGTGTTGTTTGCTGTAATATGGGAAGTTAAGTCGTGGGTTACTGGATGAGCATTTTGAGAATTTTGGACCTGGATTCATGTGTACATCATTAGCCAGAAGTATCAGCAACAATGCAAAGGAAGACCTTTTTAAGAAAGATAGACCATCACGTGCGGTTAAAAGATTAGCTGGAGAAACAATTTTTTTCCTTAAGTTTCGTGATAAAGGAAAACGGAGAGGGGTTATGAGATTCTTTGCCGTATACAATAAGACAGTCCGGTCTTTTTCAAGGTATTCAATTCCAGGGAATGCCAGCCATAAGGTTAAGATGACGGATATTGTTCGAGATAATATACGGATTACTGTCATCATTAAAAGTGGGTGACGTAATTATAATTGTTCCCAAGCAACGCGAAAAAAGACGCCAAATTCCAGCAATTGAAATAATAGTAGAAAAATCTTTGACATATATTGTAGTCTTCACGAAAATCAACAAAATATGACACTAAATATAAAATGTTGCCAGATATACAGTACTATGACAAGTAATTGAAGTTCCAAGACTGGCAAGACATATACACGAACTTCATAAACATAAGAAAACGAGACACAAAATAATAGTTGTTGCCACGGTAACTCGAGATGAGACGCCGCGAATTATTCAAAAATCCCAACGGTGAAAATTGAACAAAAACTCGATAATTGAAGTTGCTTTCCACCAAGTAAAATAAAACCTTGACACAATATTAGAAACACGATTTACAGTCCACTGAGAGATTTTCAAACAGATCCAGCAAGTATAAAACGAGATATTCAAAATATACCAGAAGTATAGACGCTGACGGAATTTTAATCTTTATAGACACAGACGATAACAATACAACAATCCACGATTCTCTGTGTGAAACGATAAATTTACAGCACAGAAAATAAATCCACAAAACAACAAAATGTTAATATATAATTTGATTCCAAATTTATTTTAATTCAAAGTATTTCGAGTTAGCAACTATTCAAAATATACGGAGGTCAGCAGTACCCGACTGTCTAATATCAATGTCATTTGAATCAGGAAACAAGGTAAGCCTTTTTAAATATTGTACGAATATCCTGCATTATTCGAGCTTCTATTTCGATAAAGTCTCATATGTCTCAACATTATTTGGGTCAAATCGACAATAGTTCATGGTCGTTGTTTGTCATTTCCATAGTCAACATCACCTCATACTAAGTTTACTTTTGATATTTGATTGGTAAAAAGATATAGGCACAATTTGACATTTCTTTCCCAAACTTGTGTGACTATGGGGGGACTAGGTGGTATGTAATATTTATATGTGGTGTGTAAATAGTGCTGTTTACTACAACATTTATTCCCAAGTATAAAAGACTAAAATCTGAAGGTTTCACAATTGTTTTAAAAATTGCTCCCATGGGCTATAGGCCACCATCCCTATATGCACAATTGTTTAGGAGCAATATTAAAGTTCATACACTAATAGACCTCTTGTATTAATTGACCCATGGAAAAGAAGTTACAACTCTTTAATTACTTTATTAAATTATACAATTATGCAAATACGCATGAGCAGATACATGTACGCTTAGCGTGCCTATTTTTCTACCTTACTAGCAACTATGATCATACCGGACAATATTAACCCTACCTATATCTAGTATCTCCCCGCCCGAGGCATTGGAGCCGTCTGCAAGCCGTATATCTTGCCCACAATATTTTGTAGTATTACTACGTTAGCTTTAGTGGAAGTTTCAGGTAACAAACATGTTACTGAAAATGCGGGAAAATCAAGTCACAGAGACTCAAGAATACAAATCTTTTCTGGGGGAGGACCCCCATACCCCCCCTCCAGGATAACATACCTCCGACTTACCACCTTCTAAAGTCCCTTTTCGTTAATGCCCCCCTGGGTTTTATATTGGATGGAATAACTATGATACGATATCGTGCCAATACATTGATATTTAACTGATCAATACAACCAACCGTTTGTCTTCTAGAATCGCTTAAGGTGGCGACACCAATTTTGCAATTCAATACTTTTAGAAGGATTTTTAAAGAGAATACTTATATCTATCATCTCTAAAACTGATTATTTGTGGTCTCATTATCACGATTTTTTTTCATGTAAAGATTAGTAAAAAGAAGGCAAAAGCCCTGGCAAGATGGTTAAAATGCCCAGAATTTTCTGTTTTCCATCAATTCTGCCCAAAACAGCCATCTAGCGCATTTTCCTTTCCCTGCTTGGGCTTGGGCTTGGGCTTCTGCCTGATTTCATTTGTTCGTTGTTCAATCCAGTGCAAAAATTTGAATCTTCCAAGAAAACTATTAGGCGAAGAAATGCCACAAAATATGACGGGGGTACTTTTTTAAGACACCCATACAATGGACTTTCCTGGCTTTCTTCTGTGTATAATTGTGTATATTAAAAGTAAATAAGTATAAATAAGTATATTATTATTATTATTATTATTTATTATTTATGATATTGGCATTATACTAATGAGGTTCGCAAAGATTTTCTCCTGGATTTTTGTCCTCATAAACTTCGTTAAGAGATGTATTTGTGGACGGAAGAAAATCAAAGACGAAGATGATAATGTAAAAGTCGAATATGCTAATATCTTATTGGCATGAATATATGGACCTCGTGTTCTTTTTCAAAGCTATTAGTATATATACTCCCTCAAACGACAGTTCCTACCCGAGATCATCAAGTTCGTGCAACGAGATCATCAAGTTCTAATTATATATGTTTTCGTCCGCGAAAATGCAAGACAGTCACCTGTCAACGTTCATTTTCGTGCGCGTAACCAGAACTTGGAATGGTCTACCAGCAAACTTAAGGATAAAAAAGATCAATTTAGGACATTTTAAAACATCATTACGAGAATACTATTCAAATGCTCTGCACACTCGTTTTGATGCAGATGATCCGCGAACATGGAAGACCGTATGCTTGACGTGAACCGATAGTCGCAGTTTGAACAATGAAATAGCTTGCTGCTTCTAGTTATTTAAAAAACATTATAAAGCACCCTAATTTACTTTGTCGTAATTATGTTAAGAAAGGGCCCGCAATAACTGGTTTATGCTGTTGTGTTGTCCCCGCCATTCGTTATTAATATTGATGTACATGTTTTGGTGTTTGTGGCTGTTACTGTCACGTCTGTATGTTTGTATTTGGCGAAGTATAATAAATAAATAAATAAATAAATAAATAAATAAATAAATAAATAAATAAATAAATAAATAAATAAATAAATAAATAAATAAATAAATAAATAAAATAAATATTAAAAATGCATCTCAATATAGCTTAAATGGGGGAAATTATGCTGTATGCTTTAACAAATTTCAGTTGCTTTCCCTAAAGAAGTTACACATCCGCATATCCAATCAATTATTAAATATTTAAAAGCACAAACTATCACAACTTTATTGCTGCACACGTAACACGGTAAATTTTTTCATTGTTTTTACGCAATTTTGAGCCGAATTTGAGGCAAATTCAGCATCCGAGGAACTTTGAACACTTTTTCCACGTCTGGTTCTTTTGTATTTCTATTGAGCATCCTAACCTTGTTTATTCTATTGACTATGGTTAAATTTGTCTTTAAATGCACATCCCCAACTTCGCCATATCCAATGTTGGCTCTCAATATGATGTAGCTATACATATTGCGAGGGGAATTTCTGGCTTGTCAAAATAATTTTGGCCTTGACTGTGTGTAGGAAAGCGAAATATTATCTCCTTTTTTGAAAGTTCAATTAAGTTAGTTGAAATTATCTCAGTTTTCATTTTCAATATAAACGATGAGCAATGATAAGTTTTTAACAATGAACAATACAAATAACGACATTAAACACCATATCTTTTGTTGGCAAAATCACCGCCAGTGAGAAAAGATTGGGACTAGTCATACAATTACCCTAAGGTGGAAGGCAAACCTCAATTTTTCAAAAAGATTAACACCCCAAGCTCTTACCCCATTCAAACATTACTAAAATGTTCGCACCCCTCCTGACAAATGGGAATTTAAAATTAATAAATCAAGTGTGAATATGAATGACGCTGTGACACGAATAATTGTTTGTATTTACAATTTAGGTTGATGGAAATGTTTGAATCATAGTCTAGCATAATTCTCAAGGTTTATCACATATTGCGGTGTTGGTTCTAATTTCCCTGCTGACTCTTTGGCCCGAAAGATAAGTAAAAAATTTCACTTTCAAGACCTGAATATATATTTTAGCTCGAAGACGGAACACTACGATGAATTGTGGACAACTTTCAGGTATTGCAGCAAATGTTCTTAAATTATTGTGTATTTCGCATTGGCCTGTCGTATATTTTTCGTGTAAAACAGTTAGGTTGACCAAGTAGTACATGGTTAATGCGACTTTAGTTGAGTTTATAACTATTGTGACAAATCTATTGATTGTCATGTTGCATAATTTTCTAATTAGTACCTACAGGCCAGCATGTGAAACTTTATCTTAAGAATGTAATGTGCTAAACGCCTAAACCATCAATTCTAAAATTATGTATTCGAAGTTGTTGTTTCAGTGTATTAATCACTTTCTGGGAGAATATTTGTTGGCACAGGACTGTGTGCATGAGTAGGTTTTGCTGCATAGGTGAGACAGAGAGGACAAAGTATCCTGGGCCAAGCCGGACGTTTAGGGGATGGGTGGGCGTGAAACTGGCATTGCCGATGTAGGTCAACTTTTGTATATTAGTTGTAACATGAATAGCAAAAACAGATTGGTAAGGAATATATGTATGAAACATTCTCATTTTTCCAAATCACTGTATTTGACTGCCTTTAGCCAGCCCTGACTGGATGCAATGCCGTATAACGTATTAAGCAACAAATTTGTCGAAATAGAGTTGAATATTTACACTTATTCATCTATTTATTTATAGACGTGACAGCAACAGCCACGAACACCAAAACATGCACAAGATCGAATCGCGGGGACACCACAATAGCATATTGTTACACTTCAAGCATACGGTCTTCCATGTTCGCGGGTCATCTGCATCAAAACAAGCATGCGAGGCATTTAAGTAGTATTCTCGTAATGATGTTTTAAAACGTCCTAAATTAATATTTTTCATCCTTAAGTTTGCTGGTAAAGCATTCCAAGCGAATAGACGGTGCACCGAAGCGTTCTATTGAAGACTTATGTGAGCGCTGTGAACAACACAAGCTTCTTCCTCGCACGAAATTTTGGTGCAGAGTCTTACATCCCGAAGTACGTTCGAGAGAAAACAAAACTAGATATAGCATTATAGCTGTTGTAGACTGTAGTGGATTGTGCGTATGTACTCATGGTCTGTACGCACATGTTATAAATGCTATAAAATCGGCGGGTACGCGTGTAATAATAAGAATTTGAAATTTACATAATATTTCAGTCAATTTACATAAATACTGCGGGTTAATACAGGCAGTTTCAGTTTATACTTTTTGTTTATGCCTCTTGTGGAATGTGGACTTTATATATTAATCAGATACTTAATAATACTGTATTATTTATACCTAGTATAAATTACAAGCACATGACAATGTGGCATGGCTTTGTGTAATGCGATCTCTACAACATATATACAACAAGTAAAATGGATCATGTTGCCATTGTGAATATTTATTCATGGCACATGTTTCTGCTATGAATAAAACTCGAGAAGCAACTATATTTTGTTACTCAATGCTATAGATTACAGATACTAGAAAGCTGGGTTAATATTTTACTTACACAATAATCAATACTTTGTAACCTCAGTTTGTTTAATCTTCGCTTGGCGACCCCCCCCCCGATCAAAAGTACCCCCACCCCCCGATGTTCAGCAACGAAATTTTTTACTAACGTACGAAAAATCCTAGATCCGCCCCTGGCCTACTAGTAGCGAAGAGCGAGAGAAACACTTGTGAATCAGTTGCTTTTTAAGAAAAAAACCTTCACAAGATCTCCTACTTTTTATTGTGGAATAAAAACTATCAATCTTGGAAACTGCTTGCAAAAAAGGTAAAATTTTGACGTTTTACTCGTAGTTTTACAGTTTTGAATTTATGAACATGTACAATTTTTGTTCATATTTCGAGCAAAATCATTGAAAACACAATCGCTTGAAGTTATTTAACTGTATTTTCTTGGCCTTTAAAGCATTTTCTTGACTTAAGAGTGTTTTCATCATTTAGCTATAAAATTTCAAGGGTTTTATCCGTTTAAATGATATGTTTCTATGTGCTTCGAGATTTCCCGCCATATTGTTTACAGTGTTAAAATATCTAACAATTTTGGCCTTTTTAAGCCTTTTTCTTTCTTCTTATTAACCAAATATGACTTAAAACTTTTCTTCGATATATGGCTGTTATACGGTCAGTTTTTTTCATGTTTAAACTCACAAACCGTATATTTTTAGCGAGTTTTCACTCGGGCACTCGCCGCTTTATAAATAAGAAGCCGGCGCGAAAGTCGAAAGAAGCCATCTAAACGCTCATGAATACCCTTAACTTCGCTAAAACTTTCCTATTTTATACCTGCAGCTTGAGATATACAAGTTGGTTTACACTAATACAATTAGACAACTCGGCCTTGTTGTCGTTATTAGTGGAAATTGTGAGTGGCTATTGTTTTTCCAGCATTCTGATTGGTCGAAATTGAGCGTCCAATTAACAATTAGACAAAGAGGCCCAAGCTGCAGGTATAAAATAGGAAATTTTTAACGAAATTTAAGATCATTCACGAGCATTTAGATGGCTTCCTTTGACTTCCGTGCCAGCTTCTTGATTTGTGAGTTAATAACCATTATATCGAAGGAAAGTTGGTATAACAACCATTATATCGAAGGAAAGTTTCAAGTCATATTTGGCTAATAAAAAGAAATAAAAAAGGCTTAAAAAGGCCAAAACGTTAGATATTTTCAAACTGTAAACAATATGGCGGGAAATCTAAAAACATGTAAAATATATCATTAAAACGGAGAAAAATAGGTACGCTAAGCGTACATGTATCTGCGCCAAGCCGCCAAATGCTATTTTGGTGTCGTTGTTAGACTTTTTGTTAACATCTGAGAGGACTTTCCTGGCTGTAGCAGTCTACTTGTGACTAAAGTGAATTGTATATATCGGACCAGCTCGGTAAGCGAGAACTCGCCGTGCAATTATTTTTATTGTCGAAATTTGCTTTTAATTGAGTTTATATGGATTTAGCTTGTGCATAGACTATCTCCTGCGCAGACGTTCTTTGTGAGATTTGATCTCACACTGGCACTGAGATGTTCAAAATACAAAATGTATTTTCTTGGCACTCAGCGTAGCGTTAATTGAAAGTTTCACACTTCTAAATGTTTCAAACCATTTTACTTTCGATGCAGAAATGTTCCTAATGTCTTGCGATTTAATGTGATAGCGGATCGAACATATAACAGGCGACGTGAGTTAAAATTGAAAGCAATTGTATTCTATTTCTGCTTTGTTTACATTAACCTGAGACAAAATTTAAGGTTGAAACTTTGGCGACCTTTGTGCGCAGCCAATCAGAATTAAATAAGTTTAAAGGAGACCAATTACAATCAACTACTCAGACAAGCTCTGATTTTTCAGAGCGTATAAAAGCATACAGTCGGTGCAAAGGCCACATGCTAATACTCAAATATTGATATGGACTCGGATATGGATTGAGATTTTACTTAACCTTTGTTGAAACTTAACCTTTGTCGCCATATTTTTCCCATATAAGAAATAGTCTAATACATAAATTTCAAATAGATGTATTTATACGGACTATTTATAGTAATTCAGAGACAGACGAGAATTTATACTGTATATTATGCGCGTTATTTTGAAATCTACATTCTCTGAAATGCCATTTCATGCATTTTGGGGGAAGATTTAAGAGCGATGTCACAAGAATTCTATCCAAATATTTGGTCGATCTATACCGATCGTATCTACGCAACGAATCAGTATTTACTGCAAAGACTGAAGAAATTCATACTTTGCGCCAAAACGCCGAACGATTCCCTAGATTTAAGTAAACCTAAGACATAGCAGAGATCTTGTATAGACATATATAATAATGTCTTCTTCAGTTTAACTTCGTTATGGTTGTGAAAAATTATAATATGTTTGACTATGCGTATTCTGACTACTAAAAATCACAATATAAAAGTCAATACTTTTTGTAAATTGGCGAATCATTTCCACAGAGTAAAATGTTATCAAAACATTTCCAATACTTACTAAAAATATTCCCTCAACTTTTGCCATGTTCAAAATAGTACAGAAAATAAAGATGTCGTTGGTTTGTTGTATAATTTTTATCGTAAAATTTAAACTTGCTTATGTTTACAATGCTCGCCCTTCAGTAGTCCGCCATCTTGAAATAATCAATATCAATCCAGTTGTACACAGAGATCAAAGAGTAAAATTATAATTACGTCACTTTAATCTAGGCTGTCGCTGATTGGCTACAAGCTAACACCACATTAACATTAACAAGGCGATGGCAATATATCTGCATTCGCAGATACAAAACCCTTGAAATTTTATAGCTAAATGGATGAAAAATTTTTAAATCAAGAAAATGCTTTAAAGGCCAAGAAAATATAGTTAAATCACTTTAAGCGATTGTGTTTTGAATGATTTTGCTCGAAATATAAACAAAAATTGTCCATGTTCATAAATTGGCGATTCAAAACTGTAAAAATACGAGTAAAACGTCAAAATTTTACCTTTTCTTGCACGCAATTTCCAAGATTGCTTGTTATAGGCCGTAGGATGAGCATCCAAAAGATGCTTAGAAAACGGATTCCGTTGCACCCCTCGTGGAACTGCATAATTTTCACATGAATCAATAGATAAAAACTTACTTTATCAGAATCCGTTGCTCCCCAAGCGAAACAGGTGCACAATTGGGAAAAAAATCCCTCCAAAGTTTGCTATTTTCGCGCTTCGAAATATTCGAACCGCCATTGTTTTGGTAGCAAATACGCATGCGCTTATCAGCCAAACTCGCACTGCGCACGCGCACAAACACGCACATGCTTCGAAGTGGAAACACGCTTAGTTATGCAAAACAATCATGGCTGAAAATATTTATAAAACTCGAATATCCTCATGTTTTATGCATTTTGATGGCGTTATGGAGCAACTTTGCAAAGTTACACGCCAAAGGCTTAAGAAATTTCTTGAGTATAGGTCTAAATGGGCCAAACTTAAATGTCAACAAGCTGAAATAGCTAAGAAATCGTACGAGAACATCGATGACGGATCTGTCAAATGTCAATTCGACAATTCATTCATGGAGAAGAACCCTGACAGCATTAACTTGTGATGAAGAGAAGATCCGTACACAACAGAGAAAAGAAGAAAAAGGAGAAGGAACTAGCTCTAAAACTGTAACTTCTACCGAAGAACCACAAGTGGAAGTGGAGCCAATAGAACCAAGGCGAAGGAGCCAATAGACCAATGTACTCCCAGAGATATGTATTATTTGTGGAAGAGACGCCTCTTGGTTCTCACTAGACAAGGTATGGTCATTTCGATAGGTATAATACTAGCGCAATGTGCACAACATTCTCGGGTTTGGTTTTAAAATATCTTGAATTGTGATCAATTAAGTTTATTTAGGGTAAAGTAATTTCTAATGCTACAAACATCCAACCTTGTTATTAGCAGATATTTAGTTTAATAATTTTGTTTCACACTAGGTAACTAAGAAGAGAAGAAGAACCCCACTCATGTTGGCAGAAACAATTGATGCTGGTCTTCTACGTACAGCTGCCGAGAGAAAGAATGATGAACGGATACTCGTGCAAATCCGGGGGAAAGACTGTGTAGCACTGGTCCGCTATCACAATGTTTGCTACTGCAATTATACAAAATTTCTCACCAAAGACGCGAAGAAGCAATCGGAGACTGAAAGATCTACATCAGTGTACGAGAAATCTTATGTTCTGTGTGCTGAAAATGAGAAATGTTAGTGAGATTGTATATGTGGAAAATTTGGATTCTTCTGAATTGGTTGAGGAACATATATGTCAAATAAGTCTGAAAACAACGATGAAGACTTTGATGAAGAGAGCTGTACCATTGATGATGATGATCTGAATTTCAACACAGAACTGAGGGAAATTCTAAATCGTTCCTTGTTATTTTAGATAGTGGCTAAATACCAACTTATGTCACAATATAATATATGTAATAGTTCAAAAAGGAGAAGTAGAACTTTACCAGACAAAAACCAGGACAGCTTATTGTAGAATACATGCAATCTCGTTTTGAGCGTAGGCCCTTGGCCAGGACCCAATAAGTGGGATTTTATTGCACTGATGAAAATCTGGGCTCAAGGATGAAAACATTTCTTTCAATTATAGATAGCTATGATGAAATTATGGATTTTATATTTCCTCCCGATTTCTTTTTTTATGATGAATTTCGAGTTGGTGCCTGGGACATGTTTCTTTCACAGTTAAAGGTCCTTCACTGGTGCAGTCCGGCTTTGTCGGTTGGAACAGATGGTTGAAAAAGATGGTTGGAACGAATGGAAAAGTTGGTCCAAATCCAAGATTGGTATCCATAGAATATACTTAAGCGATGGATGGAACACACAATTTAAGAAGCGCCAAACATATCTTGCATAGTTATTCAATAATACATTAAAGATTCAATCAGAGGTTTTCCTAGGAGTTTATATAAATATCCCTTCAAGCCCGGGACAAACTGGGAAACATTGTTGCGCAAAGATATTTGTCATATTATTTGTCTTACCAATGTCTCGGTATGTCATATTGTCCTACCAGCGTCGGCAAACAGAGAAAGAGTGTTTCATCAAATGTTTCTGAATTTGGTAGGAAATATTTTTGCTTTCCGGGAAGCAAATTTTGTTTCTGCAATAAAAGCCAATGTTTCCAGATGTGGGAGACAGGGAGACATTTGAGCAAACATTGAAAATCACGAATATTTCTGCGACAAGTTTCTTACGTTTGGCCAAGGCTTTAGTTTAGCGAAATATTTAATTTGTTCCTTGATCGTGTGAATTGTATGTATATTTATATATTGTCCGTCCTGTTTGATACAGGTGGGTTTTTACCTCACACAAATTTGTATTGAATTAGGATGTTAATAAGTAGAATTAAACGTTATAATTAAAACAGTATTTTGAAACAATAGCCAATGAATTGAAGTGATTTAGCATATGAGCAAGCAAAATGTACAATGTGTTTTAAACAATATTTAATGTGTGTGTATTTATTCGTTAATATTACAACGTTTGATCTCTATTCCGTGATTTTATTTTGTTTTTACGGGGGAAATCGGGGAAAACCCACAGGGAAAATCCATTTTTCTGTCTGCGCGTGCGCAGTGCGAGTTTGGCTGACATGCGCATGCGTATTTGCTACCAAAACAATGGCGGTTCGAATATTTTGAAGCGCGAAAATAGCAACCAGAGGGATTTTTTTCTCAATTGTGCACCTGTTTCGCTTGGGGAGCAACGGATTCTGATAAAGTAAGTTTTTATCTATTGATTCATGTGAAAATTACGTAGTTCCACGAGGGGTGCAACGGAACTGCATCTTTTGGATGCTCATCCTACGGCCTATTAGTTTTTGTTACGGAATAAAAAGTAGGACACCTTTGAAGTTTTTTTTCTTAAAAAAGCAACTGATTGACAAGTTTTTCTCTCGCTCTTCGCTACCAATAGGCTAATGCCTGGTGGCCCTCTAGTAAAGTAGCCAATCAGAACGCTGGATTTGTAATAGCCTACTAGTAGGTTTATACTAAAAAGTGATACTAAAATGGCTTCTTCGCGAGCTATTGAATTTAAAACAAAAATCGCTTTTTTAAGCCTGATTTCGAAGTTTGAAATGAAAAAAAAATGCCGCTAAATTCATGAAGGATGTATTATTGACATTTTTCTAGGTAAGCGATACAGAATACTGGCATCATTCCCATCATATATACACGAATTTGAGGTTAATGCTCAGCAACTAGACTCTGTAGCTCAGTTTGTTAGAGCGCTGCACCGGAATCGCAGGGCCTCAGGTTCGCTTCCTGCCAGAGAGCCTAAGTTGCATTTTTCGCAACTGCTCCTGGGTAGGTCTAAAAATGTATATAAATTTTCGTTCAAATATTCCATCTATACAAACACCTTCCACTAATAATATAAATGCACCTATAATATATAAAAAATTTCTTAAGAAATATTTCTTACGGTTTTCACAGTTAACTCCTGTATATGCAGTCTTACAGATACATTGATATGAATTTACTTTATTAGCACATCTTCCACCATGACGACACGGTTTCTTTGCACAATGATCAATATCTAGAAAAGGAAATATTTAAACAGATTAAGAATAACATAACTACTATTACACTTAAAATTGATAACTATAACCGAATTTGCATTGTGAGATTCTGTTTATTTCATAAACAAAAAATACCGCAATTTGAGTTTGAAACCTCAACAGTTATACCCTGAAGCTATAACTGAACAGTCTGACTAGTTACAAGCGCTTAAACTTAAACAGTAGAAACAATAAATTCCTCAACATTGGTAAAACACCTTGACAATATTTGTTAACGACTTTAACAACGTTGTTCTGACATCTTGACAAACAATTGAGAATGACGTTGACTACGTAATCCAAACGCATTGGAGACATACATTCCAAAATATCAAAACGTTTTGTTCAAACCTTCAAACAGAATGGCAAACCAACTCAGCAGAACTTCAACTCAAACGAAAATCGCAGTAAAAAGTGATATTGGCCTTGTGTAACCCCGTGGGAAATTCATGATCATTTGGAGGTTTCTTCATGAATCATAAGCTTGGATACTCTAATTTTTAAAAAATGTTGCCACTAATTTTTTTCATTGAAGTGACGTCATTTTTTTATGATGACGTCACGGACGCGCACGAATAGTGGAAAATTCCCTGAAACCAAATTTTGGCCATGTGTCCTTGCTTTATTTTGTCGTTTTTTTATGCAAAATAATAGATTAAAGGTATAAAAATATATTTTGAATAATATTGATATCAAATTGATATAAAAATAAGTTATGACGTCACAAATGCACTAGAAAACAAGATATAATTTCTCAAATAGAAATACATTGCTTTACTGTTTGAACAAATATATTCAAAAGCTAACGTAAACAGTTTTCTTTCACATAAGGTAAATGTACAGACTGCATGCTAGCAGTAGAGTTTACATTTACATATCTAAAGCTTCGACATCACTGTCCTCATTCTCCACTGTTGATAAATTGTCACTGCTTCTGTTTTTACAATTTGGCTCACACGAGGCGCACATATCTGTGCATTTAAGGCGACACGAACAGATCATCGTTGTGCACATCTTTTTGCATCCACATTTAATCAGCTGAAGAACAGCCTTGGGTGCTGGAGAACAGTAGTAGGAACTGGTTGCAGTTTTCCGCCATCGTCTTTCCATCTGTGTAATGTCGGAGAAGGGAGACCATTCCAACAGGAAACTTTCGACTTTCCACATATAGTACCCGTCTGGTCACATCCCGAGAAACTGTGAAAACCTGGTAATGCACTCACAAGCTCTTCTTCAATTGATTCATAAAGTGGGCCGAGGCGATACTTCTCCTCTTTGCTCCTCTGCCTACCATTATGAAAGTTGCAGGACAAAGTCGCTTGTAAATCCATAAGGCAAGAACAAGGACGTCAGTATCAGGACTCTCTATAGTGATGGAGGATGCTCCACGTTGTGTAGCATTAATGGCGTGCAGTAGCATACGAGTATCTGCCTCCTCTTGCCCACTTCTCAGATGCTCAACATTTAAGCTGTTTGAAGACATACAGTCGTCTTTAGAGGTGACAACATAGATCTTCTGTGTATTCTGCTTGCAAGCAATGAGATGTGATGCGAAATAGACTGCTAGAGCTTCCTTGTTCTCTTTACATGACAACAGCTGTTTCATTGTCACTTTCGCAATCACAGCATCTGCTGAAATCTTGTAGATAATGGGTTGGGTGGTGGTCTGACGGAATCTGCGAGTATTTTCCTTGAGAGAGTTTGGTGCATATCAAATATAACGTGAACTTCCGTGGCACCAGCTAACCTGCCATCAATCATCTCCACAAAATGGTCTCCCAGATCACGTCCAGTTTTAACCCAGGTGGGCTTTCCCATTGATTGAACCACTGCCATTGCGTCAATGATCACTGTATGACTAACCAGTGGTGCAGCAAAAGGGGGTTGCTGTTGAGGAGGTAGACCCTCTAGAATGTTCATAAGTTTGCTCTTCGTGACACAATGCCGTAGATTTCCATAAGAAGTAAAGAGTGCTCTGGGGTATTCAGCCAACTCAAACTTGCTTATGCTTTCTTTGACATCTAGATCAGGCCTCGCGAGAACAACCACGAGGAAACGTGCAAACCATGCCCTGTCATCCTTTAAAGCTTTGACGCTAGCAGCTTTTTTGTTAGACTTTGATTGTCGTGCTGACTTCCAGGTCTTCAAATTGGCCTTTTTCATTGGATTCCAAACGCTCAAGGTACTGTCAGCGCCAATTCGTTCTTTAACAAATGTGTCAAAATGTTATTGACCAGTATCGTCACGTTTGAGTATTTCCTCCTTGATTGCAGTTGGCATAACAGCTTTTGTTGTAATGTTCACAAGCTCGTCTTCTTCCTGGAATGGGTCCTTAGACCTAATCACTTCCTTCAACTTCTCGATGTTCTCGTTATATCGCTTAACCACTGCTTCAGTTAAATCATGATGACGACTTGGAACTGACTTCTGCACACCAACCATGGTTTCTACCTTAACTGCATGCAAGTCGACTCAGTTCTGGTGCAATGAGAAACCATCTAGTCATGGCTACTGGTTGCTGTGTCAGACCTTTTAAACCACTTCGGATCTTCATTATCTTATTGACATGCTCTATGGCGTGGTCTGGCCCAATTGCACAGAATGGGATCTCATTCTTGTTTACGCAAAAGTTTCCTTGCATGAATTCCTCATAAATATGAGGATCATCAACTTCTATCTTTTCCATTTGAGCAAGATAAAGTGGAACCAAGTGAGCGTAGTTGATACGATCATGGGCAAAGAAATATTTTGCCAAAGCCTTTAGTGACTGCAAGTGGAGAATCCAATCTCCCTCTCTTGTGGCACGTAAAAACATGAAAATGCAAGTGACAAACTTCATGTAATCTCGAATAAATTTAGACATTGGATTCTGTGACTCCATTACTTTGTCGAATTCTTCAAGGTTTTCTTTTAGATGCTCCTCTTCCAGTGCTGTTACAAGCTTTTCATGTTGTTGTGCTAGTTTCTCGTACTGAGCTCGTTGACAAATGGCGTTTAGTTCAATTGAAGCAAGACGCACGCCTGTATATCCCCTGTCAGAATCAGAATCAGCACATTCTTTCTTCAAAAAGGCATCGATATACAGGTCACTCAAAGCTGAGTAGGTTATGCTGTGGGCTGTGAATGCGCGTTTCATATGGCGACTTTCGAGAATCTGATGCTTTGTAGTCGGCCCATATATTCCTGCTTCTACCCATGCATCATCTAATCCACTCTCTTCGATGGATGTTCCAAGGGCACGTAGACAGGTCATTACTGTGTGCATCTCCCAAGGCGAAAAATCATGTTATCTAATTCTGGTGTTTTATGAAGCTGTAGCTTCACTGCCATCTCATAAAGCTGAAGATCAAAGGTTATTACGGTCTTTCGATTTGCCCCCATCACAACTGCAGTGATATTCTGTGCCTGCATTAAAACTGTAAGTATAGTACTCCATTCATGTGCGGGAGCAACAAGAAGTGGCATCATGGCAACATTGGTAAGTGGAAGTAATATAATATGAATGATACAGAGCTGTGCCAGTTGCGTTTGCCAGTTGCGTTTCAATGCGTAGGATCCGGGTATAGTCCACGGACACACCCAGTTGATGCAACACATCAATCGCAGATCTACTTCACATATGTTGGTGCGATAATAGACCAATTCCTACTTGCAACGGGTATTCACGCTGGTGACGAAACGACTTTTCCTCTTGAACGTTTTTTGGCACATAGTTGACTTGTCGGTTGGTATTGGCGTGATACATAATCTGTTGTGCCAGAAGAATTGCCTTTCTATTGACTTCTTCCGTTCGCTTTTCCGTCTTCATATCTGAAACAGCGCCTGAAAGAACCCACTTGAGTAACGTAAAGAGCTTGGTTGGAACAATATCGCCTGCATCATCATCGAGAGTCCCATCAAATTGCCAAATGCTTGCCTTATTAATTTCCTTGTGCAGTATCTTTGCACAATCATATATAACTTTGAGTTCACCACCATCTGATGGCTTTTTAAGAGCTGCTTCTATAGCAGCAACCTTGGCAGCATTAAGACAAAACCGGTCGGATTTTAACAACTTTTAAATCGTGTAAAAATCGTATTAATTAAGTTAGATTACTCACTTTCAACATTGACACATCCAGCCAAATAGTCCATCTATAGTGATTATACAAATGAAACCGGCGTCTCTGTTCGAGACGACTTTGCTCCAAATAATTTGCAATCTCATCTGCATCGGCAATGCAAAAAGGTTCCCATTCGTAACGTTAAATACAGCATTCAATAGCCTACAGTTCTGATATTATTGTAACTTGACCCAAGTATAGCATCGTATTGTATTATTCGTGACCTCGTCCTTGACGCGACTGCTGTTAAACCGGCCATAAAATTACACTCTTACACAATTTGGCTATCAATTTAACCATTAAAACTTATGGACACACTGCCATTGAAAATTCAAGCGAAATTCAAAAGAAATTTGGAAAAAATAATTCCGTTTAAATTTATGTCGATATAGCTTTGTTGTTTTCGCTTGTTCCCCATGTAACGTCACGTCGGCATTTTCGCCCTAGTCTTTTTATGCTCACGGTAAAACGAAATAAAACGCCGATTTTGAGGCCCAATAGATTCTTTGATTGTTGAGATGCATTAACAATCATAAACTGTGGTTTTGGTGTTATTGAAAAACTTCTGAAGGACGTTGCACGCTTTGTTTACTTACGCGTATGAATTTCAAACTGCCTGCGTTCGTAAGCTCGAAACTAACTGTAAAATTCTGCCAATTGACTTAATAAAACAAGTATATATCCGTCAATAAAAAAATTGAAGTTTGAGCACTAAGGCCATTGCTGTTGCTGCAACTTGCAACATAATTTCTGCCATGATATATGTAGAAATGTACGCACAGAAAAACAATGAACATGGCCCGCGTTTCACTCCACCGACATCGTTCTCATTCATTTCTTTGCTGCAGTCTATGCATGTTTAGGAAGAAAAATATCGCCAAAGTAAAACAAGATTCATGCTCACAATGTCTCTGCGAATATACTTTTTACATAACATCGCTCTGTTTGAGAATTGTCTCGAGTAACATGGACTTAAAATGGAAATCTGTTATGCGAATTGCCTCTAATTGACGATATTAACTACTAGCACAAATAACATTAAAATTTCTCAGAGCTACTGGAAATGTCCTGTATATGTGAAGATTACCTCCACTAATTAAATTGGGCAGAAATAGCTCAAAATATCAACCCAAAAACTTACTTCTAGTTGTGTTATTCTTCTTACCTGGCGGGGTTGGATTGAATGGGTTTACTTCAGTGCCATATAAAGTTAAAGAAAATCCGAACAGCGTACCTATAAAATAGAAAGTGTTATGATACATTGTAGTTACTACGTGTCTTCTGATGGCTGATAGTGAGCTTAAGTAAGCGACGTTTTTGATTCACGAACGCCAACCGGAAGTAAATCGAGCCGTTATAGATAGCGACAGCCGTTCTTGTTTGAAATTACGAACGTAAAACCAGATTGACTGCCGTTCTTGATTTCAAGCAAGAACTGCTGATGCCATAATAAACGGCTAAGTTATGCACGCGTGACGCCCGTGTTGTCAGAACGTCACTTTCTTAAGCTGTCTATATTACAGCTAGTTGTAGCCTATATTCAGCCCGCAATACGTCCCTTTTAGAAATCGGCAGCTTTACACGCTAGAGGTAAGTATTTCATCTTCTGGAGCTGTAATGGATACTGACCCCACTCTAACCCCAACCCTAACCCCAACGCCCTGCGGGCTTCTGACTTTCAGCCTTCGGCTTCGCCTAATCACACTTAATTGAGCTTGATAATTCCGGATATCACAAAAACCTCATTCAACAATGGTTTATTATACTGCTATATAGACTTCAGATGTCGCTTTTCTGAATATTCAACCCTTAACATATGTTGCACAATTGTAGGGGAACACTTTTTGTCCAAAAACTACTTAAAAAGATATTAAGTTTTACAATAGTATATATTTAACATGTTATTCTAATTGATATCCCTATACTATTGAAAAGCTGACAGCCTAATTAGTAATATATGAAGTCACAATCTGTAGGTGAAAAAAATATTACTTCTTGACAAAAGCCTGTTATGATATTTTGCTTGACTAAAGTTATATATGCTGAGCACGCACTTTATTATGAGTCCTGCTGACAAATACATAGGTGCCCCATAACATATACTTTCCTTCAAATGTTGATATACAAACAATTAGAACAAATTCAGAGATCCCAAGGATAGTGCAAAGTTCCAGGACCTTTTGTGAGCTCATTATATATATATATATATATATATATATATATATGATCCTTCACTTGTGTTGTTGAGCACTCTGTGAGGTTAATTGGTGGCTAATAAGCTATAATGCAATATATATATATATATATATATACGTGTAGGTTTAGGTCTACGAAACGCAAAGAGTGCTCGACAACATATAGTTAGAGCAAATTATAGATTTTCGCTTACCTCAAAACTTGTCTGCAACAGGCTGTTTCATCTGTAAAAGAATCATCAGGCAGTTTACAAGTATCGAAAGAAATGACCGCTTATATGCTTCCTGCCGGGGCGTGGGTGTGTGTGTAGGAGACAATGTGTGCATGCATGGCTTTGTTTGCGTTGTTTACGCGAAATTTGTTACGATGACGACATCGTGAAATTATTTCAGCTCTTTTGTTGAGTAAACAATCCTTGTTTTTTTCTTTCAAAATACAAAATTTTTCTTCTAAACATAAATTGCATCGTTTTGATCCTCCCGTATACGAAATAGAATGTTTTAAAATTTGCCAATTAATACTGAAATCCTTATTGTTTTCTTTCAATGTCCAAATATATTTCGAAAGTTCCGTGTCATTTGCATGCTTTTTATGCTGAAAAGATTTAGTGTGGTTGGCCAATCGCTCTTTGAATGTGGTTGCAGTCATGCCAATGTAATTTTTGATCGTGTTTGTGTTGCTTACTGTGACTGTTGCTTTGTATACTATGTCCCTAGTCATGCATTGTTTTTGAAGCGGGCAAATGGTGTTTTTCCTACAACTGCAATTGGTAGTGTCCTCTCTTGTGGCTTGTTATTTCTAGATATGCGTGCATTGTGTTTAGTGATTACTGACTTAATATTGTTCATGCAGCTATAGCTTACTTTCACCGTATTTCTGTTAAAAATTTTATGTAGCTTGTGGTGCGGTGGAAAATGCTTGTCAATTAAACTAAGGAAATTACGTCCCATGTTTGTGCTAACACTCTTGCTAAATGGTGGGTTGAACCAAATGATGTTGCGTTGCCTATTCCTGCGTTGTTTTTGCGGTGTGTGCTGAGTGTAGCTAAGTTCATGATTAAAGTTGCTATGCCTAAGTGCGTTCTGATATATGGGTGCAGATTCCTGAAAAGTTTGCTCATCTGATGAAAGAAGTGCGATGCGCTTGTTAATTGATGCAGGTAGTTGCCTTGTGATGCTCGGTGGATGATTAGAGTGCATATTTATGTATAGTGGGTCGTCATTGGGCTTCCTATAGGGCCTATGTTTTCCATTGTTAAGGTCGAAAGTTACATCTAAAAAGTTTACGATGCGTAAATTTGATTCGGCGGTAATTTTTAGGTCAAACTGCTCGAAAATTTTGTGGAGATCTTTTCTTGTTTTGTCTGCTAAACGTGCTGATTTACTTTTTATAATAGCCAAACCGTCATCTCTATATAGGCCGATGCTTTCTTTGCCAAATTTCTTACTTAGGTGGTTTAAAATGAAAAGGCCTACTAACTCACAAATTTCCGCGCCGTCGAAACTGCCCATGCTAACGTCAAACAAACTATGGCTATCTTTTTTTATCCATGAAATTCCGGTATTGAAAAGGAGAGATTTTCTAGCGTGTTTTATTATTGAAATATCGTTTTCAGGTATAGTAGCCAAATTTGAAGCCCAAGATAAAGCTTGGTCCAATAGTTTTTCAGAAATAGATGGGTAGAAATCGACAATGTCAAACGAAATAAAACTGTGTCTGTCCTTATCTTTTATATTGCCAAACCACTGAATAACTTGTTTTGTATTCCTCCATTGATTTAAATTCAGTTTTTCTCTCAAATTGGAATTAATTTTGTCCAAAATAACTTTGCTTATTTTTCCGGATTCGCTTTTAGCGGGATTAATTAATCGGCATTTTGGATTGTTTTCGAAATTTTCTTTGTGATCTTTTAAAGATATAAATGCTTCGCGTTTTTTCATTTTTTCAATTCTGTCGCCGATTCCTAAATTGTTCGAAATATTTTTTAGTTCTGAATCAATTTCATCTATAGTGTCCTCGGATCCATGCTTATATGTTTTTGTGATGTTGTCATGTAAGAGCTTGTTGTATGTGTCGAGCGCAATGCACGCATATCTAGAAATAACAAGCCACAAGAGAGGGACACTACCAATTGCAGTTGTAGGAAAAACACCATTTGCCCGCTTCCACTGCATGACTGCAACCACATTCAAAGAGCGATTGGCCAACCACACTAAATCTTTTCAGCATAAAAAGCATGCAAATGACACGGAACTTTCGAAATATATTTGGACATTGAAAGAAAACAATAAGGATTTCAGTATTAATTGGCAAATTTTAAAACATTCTATTTCGTATACGGGAGGATCAAAACGATGCAATTTATGTTTAGAAGAAAAATTTTGTATTTTGAAAGAAAAAAACAAGGATTGTTTACTCAACAAAAGAGCTGAAATAATTTCACGATGTCGTCATCGTAACAAATTTCGCGTAAACAACGCAAACAAAGCCATGCATGCACACATTGTCTCCTACACACACACCCACGCCCCGGCAGGAAGCATATAAGCGGTCATTTCTTTCGATACTTGTAAACTGCCTGATGATTCTTTTACAGATGAAACAGCCTGTTGCAGACAAGTTTTGAGGTAAGCGAAAATCTATAATTTGCTCTAACTATATGTTGTCGAGCACTCTTTGCGTTTCGTAGACCTAAACCTACACGTATATTCGCACCCGTATATCGGTTGTGCACTCTTGTTTACGTTATTCATTTCTATTTAACTTCAAAATGCGGCAATTTCGATTTGACTATTCACTAAAGAATATCCCTATACCATCACAGGACGCTTATTTGAAAAATTTGATTGAAAAAGTGGAAAGTGTAATAAAACGTATGAGATGGAAAGCTAATTTCTTTCTTAACAAAAACCAAAAATGTGAAAACCAAAACAACCATTTCGGCCTTGCATCCAACAAAACACCTCCTTCTATTCCGGAAATGAAACCTTTCGAAGACGACCTTATAAAATTAATCGAAAATTTACAATTTCGGCCATATAGGAACCAATTTCAGAAATCTTTGACTAACGATCTAAAGAAAATCAATTCGTCTCCCAACATTTTCATTTTTGCAGACAAAACTAGGAATATTTTTGAAACCTCGCTCGACACATACGACAAGCTCTTACATGACAACATCACAAAAACATATAAGCATGGATCCGAGGACACTATAGATGAAATTGATTCAGAACTAAAAAATATTTCGAACAATTTAGGAATCGGCGACAGAATTGAAAAAATGAAAAAACGCGAAGCATTTATATCTTTAAAAGATCACAAAGAAAATTTCGAAAACAATCCAAAATGCCGATTAATTAATCCCGCTAAAAGCGAATCCGGAAAAATAAGCAAAGTTATTTTGGACAAAATTAATTCCAATTTGAGAGAAAAACTGAATTTAAATCAATGGAGGAATACAAAACAAGTTATTCAGTGGTTTGGCAATATAAAAGATAAGGACAGACACAGTTTTATTTCGTTTGACATTGTCGATTTCTACCCATCTATTTCTGAAAAACTATTGGACCAAGCTTTATCTTGGGCTTCAAATTTGGCTACTATACCTGAAAACGATATTTCAATAATAAAACACGCTAGAAAATCTCTCCTTTTCAATACCGGAATTTCATGGATAAAAAAAAAAAAAAAAAAAAAGATAGCCATAGTTTGTTTGACGTTAGCATGGGCAGTTTCGACGGCGCGGAAATTTGTGAGTTAGTAGGCCTTTTCATTTTAAACCACCTAAGTAAGAAATTTGGCAAAGAAAGCATCGGCCTATATAGAGATGACGGTTTGGCTATTATAAAAAGTAAATCAGCACGTTTAGCAGACAAAACAAGAAAAGATCTCCACAAAATTTTCGAGCAGTTTGACCTAAAAATTACCGCCGAATCAAATTTACGCATCGTAAACTTTTTAGATGTAACTTTCGACCTTAACAATGGAAAACATAGGCCCTATAGGAAGCCCAATGACGACCCACTATACATAAATATGCACTCTAATCATCCACCGAGCATCACAAGGCAACTACCTGCATCAATTAACAAGCGCATCGCACTTCTTTCATCAGATGAGCAAACTTTTCAGGAATCTGCACCCATATATCAGAACGCACTTAGGCATAGCAACTTTAATCATGAACTTAGCTACACTCAGCACACACCGCAAAAACAACGCAGGAATAGGCAACGCAACATCATTTGGTTCAACCCACCATTTAGCAAGAGTGTTAGCACAAACATGGGACGTAATTTCCTTAGTTTAATTGACAAGCATTTTCCACCGCACCACAAGCTACATAAAATTTTTAACAGAAATACGGTGAAAGTAAGCTATAGCTGCATGAACAATATTAAGTCAGTAATCACTAAACACAATGCACGCATATCTAGAAATAACAAGCCACAAGAGCGGGACACTACCAATTGCAGTTGTAGGAAAAACACCATTTGCCCGCTTCAAAAACAATGCATGACTAGGGACATAGTATACAAAGCAACAGTCACAGTAAGCAACACAAACACGATCAAAAATTACATTGGCATGACTGCAACCACATTCAAAGAGCGATTGGCCAACCACACTAAATCTTTTCAGCATAAAAAGCATGCAAATGACACGGAACTTTCGAAATATATTTGGACATTGAAAGAAAACAATAAGGATTTCAGTATTAATTGGCAAATTTTAAAACATTCTATTTCGTATACGGGAGGATCAAAACGATGCAATTTATGTTTAGAAGAAAAATTTTGTATTTTGAAAGAAAAAAACAAGGATTGTTTACTCAACAAAAGAGCTGAAATAATTTCACGATGTCGTCATCGTAACAAATTTCGCGTAAACAACGCAAACAAAGCCATGCATGCACACATTGTCTCCTACACACACACCCACGCCCCGGCAGGAAGCATATAAGCGGTCATTTCTTTCGATACTTGTAAACTGCCTGATGATTCTTTTACAGATGAAACAGCCTGTTGCAGACAAGTTTTGAGGTAAGCGAAAATCTATATATATATATATATATATATATATAAGTCGAAGAAGTAGTAACAAAAACGGCTGTTTTAGGATTATAATAAATTTTGCTCTACAAATGATTTTGTGTTGAGCACTCTTATCTACTACAATCACAACACAGATATTGTATATATATATATATATTTGACTATATATGCTCCTTCACTTGTGTTGTTGAGCACTCTGTGAGGTTAATTGGTGGCTAATAAGCTATAATGCAAAAGCTCACTTCCCTTGTGGTCGTTTGAGCACTCTGGCCCCAAGACACTTCACGCATGTCTGGATGCGCATGTGTCTGAGTATTGTACCACATGCGCTTGGTGAGGGCAAGAGTATGGTGTATAAATACGAAGTCACTCGCATCAAGACTGCGTTACAAGCTGCACTGACGAGCCGTTGAACGGCGAAACATGCATGTCTGTATGCAAGCTCACTTCCCTTGTGGTCGTTTGAGCACTCTGGCCCCAAGACACTTCACGCATGTCTGGATGCGCATGCGTCTGAGTATTGTACCACATGCGCTTGGTGAGGGCAAGAGTATGGTGTATAAATACGAAGTCACTCGCATCTAGACTGCGTTACAAGCTGCACTGACGAGCCGTTGAACGGCGAAACATGCATGTCTGCAGATTTGACTATATATGCTCCTTCACTTGTGTTGTTGAGCACTCTGTGAGGTTAATTGGTGGCTAATAAGCTATAATGCAAAAGCTCACTTCCCTTGTGGTCGTTTGAGCACTCTGGCCCCAAGACACTTCACGCATGTCTGGATGCGCATGTGTCTGAGTATTGTACCACATGCGCTTGGTGAGGGCAGAGTATGGTGTATAAATACGAAGTCACTCGCATCTAGACTGCGTTACAAGCTGCACTGACGAGCCGTTGAACGGCGAAACATGCATGTCTGCAGATTTGACTATATATGCTCCTTCACTTGTGTTGTTGAGCACTCTGTGAGGTTAATTGGTGGCTAATAAGCTATAATGCAAAAGCTCACTTCCCTTGTGGTCGTTTGAGCACTCTGGCCCCAAGACACTTCACGCATGTCTGGATGCGCATGTGTCTGAGTATTGTACCACATGCGCTTGGTGAGGGCAAGAGTATGGTGTATAAATACGAAGTCACTCGCATCTAGACTGTGTTACAAGCTGCACTGACGAGCCGTTGAACGGCGAAACATGCATGTCTGCAGATTTGACTATATATATATATATATATATATATAAGTCGAAGAAGTAGTAACAAAAACGGCTGTTTTAAGATTATAATAAATTTTGCTCTACAAATGATTTTGTGTTGAGCACTCTTATCTACTACAATCACAACACAGATATTGTATATATATATATATATTTGACTATATATGCTCCTTCACTTGTGTTGTTGAGCACTCTGTGAGGTTAATTGGTGGCTAATAAGCTATAATGCAAAAGCTCACTTCCCTTGTGGTCGTTTGAGCACTCTGGCCCCAAGACACTTCACGCATGTCTGGATGCGCATGTGTCTGAGTATTGTACCACATGCGCTTGGTGAGGGAAAGAGTATGGTGTATAATTACGAAGTCACTCGCATCAAGACTGCGTTACAAGCTGCACTGACGAGCCGTTGAACGGCGAAACATGCATGTCTGTATGCAAGCTCACTTCCCTTGTGGTCGTTTGAGCACTCTGGCCCCAAGACACTTCACGCATGTCTGGATGCGCATGTGTCTGAGTATGGTACCACATGCGCTTGGTGAGGGCAAGAGTATGGTGTATAAATACGAAGTCACTCGCATCTAGACTGCGTTACAAGCTGCACTGACGAGCCGTTGAACGGCGAAACATGCATGTCTGCAGATTTGACTATATATGCTCCTTCACTTGTGTTGTTGAGCACTCTGTGAGGTTAATTGGTGGCTAATAAGCTATAATGCAAAAGCTCACTTCCCTTGTGGTCGTTTGAGCACTCTGGCCCCAAGACACTTCACGCATGTCTGGATGCGCATGTGTCTGAGTATTGTACCACATGCGCTTGGTGAGGGCAAGAGTATGGTGTATAAATACGAAGTCACTCGCATCTAGACTGCGTTACAAGCTGCACTGACGAGCCGTTGAACGGCGAAACATGCATGTCTGCAGATTTGACTATATATGCTCCTTCACTTGTGTTGTTGAGCACTCTGTGAGGTTAATTGGTGGCTAATAAGCTATAATGCAAAAGCTCACTTCCCTTGTGGTCGTTTGAGCACTCTGGCCCCAAGACACTTCACGCATGTCTGGATGCGCATGTGTCTGATTGTACCACATGCGCTTGGTGAGGGCAAGAGTATGGTGTATAAATACGAAGTCACTCGCATCTAGACTGCGTTACAAGCTGCACTGACGAGCCGTTGAACGGCGAAACATGCATGTCTGCAGATTTGACTATATATATATATAGCTGTTTTAAAATTATAATAAATTTTGCTCTACAAATGATTTTGTGTTGAGCACTCTTATCTACTACAATCACAACACAGATATTGTATATATATATATATATTTGACTATATATGCTCCTTCACTTGTGTTGTTGAGCACTCTGTGAGGTTAATTGGTGGCTAATAAGCTATAATGCAAAAGCTCACTTCCCTTGTGGTCGTTTGAGCACTCTGGCCCCAAGACACTTCACGCATGTCTGGATGCGCATGTGTCTGAGTATTGTACCACATGCGCTTGGTGAGGGCAAGAGTATGGTGTATAAATACGAAGTCACTCGCATCAAGACTGCGTTACAAGCTGCACTGACGAGCCGTTGAACGGCGAAACATGCATGTCTGCAGATTTGACTATATCAAAAGCTCACTTCCCTTGTGGTCGTTTGAGCACTCTGGCCCCAAGACACTTCACGCATGTCTGGATGCGCATGTGTCTGAGTGTACCACATGCGCTTGGTGAGGGCAAGAGTATGGTGTATAAATACGAAGTCACTCGCATCTAGACTGCGTTACAAGCTGCACTGACGAGCCGTTGAACGGCGAAACATGCATGTCTGCAGATTTGACTATATATGCTCCTTCACTTGTGTTGTTGAGCACTCTGTGAGGTTAATTGGTGGCTAATAAGCTATAATGCAAAAGCTCACTTCCCTTGTGGTCGTTTGAGCACTCTGGCCCCAAGACACTTCACGCATGTCTGGATGCGCATGTGTCTGAGTATTGTACCACATGCGCTTGGTGAGGGCAAGAGTATGGTGTATAAATACGAAGTCACTCGCATCTAGACTGCGTTACAAGCTGCACTGACGAGCCGTTGAACGGCGAAACATGCATGTCTGCAGATTTGACTATATATGCTCCTTCACTTGTGTTGTTGAGCACTCTGTGAGGTTAATTGGTGGCTAATAAGCTATAATGCAAAAGCTCACTTCCCTTGTGGTCGTTTGAGCACTCTGGCCCCAAGACACTTCACGCATGTCTGGATGCGCATGTGTCTGAGTATTGTACCACATGCGCTTGGTGAGGGCAAGAGTATGGTGTATAAATACGAAGTCACTCGCATCTAGACTGCGTTACAAGCTGCACTGACGAGCCGTTGAACGGCGAAACATGCATGTCTGCAGATTTGACTATATATGCTCCTTCACTTGTGTTGTTGAGCACTCTGTGAGGTTAATTGGTGGCTAATAAGCTATAATGCAAAAGCTCACTTCCCTTGTGGTCGTTTGAGCACTCTGGCCCCAAGACACTTCACGCATGTCTGGATGCGCATGTGTCTGAGTATTGTACCACATGCGCTTGGTGAGGGCAAGAGTATGGTGTATAAATACGAAGTCACTCGCATCTAGACTGCGTTACAAGCTGCACTGACGAGCCGTTGAACGGCGAAACATGCATGTCTGCAGATTTGACTATATATGCTCCTTCACTTGTGTTGTTGAGCACTCTGTGAGGTTAATTGGTGGCTAATAAGCTATAATGCAAAAGCTCACTTCCCTTGTGGTCGTTTGAGCACTCTGGCCCCAAGACACTTCACGCATGTCTGGATGCGCATGTGTCTGAGTATTGTACCACATGCGCTTGGTGAGGGCAAGAGTATGGTGTATAAATACGAAGTCACTCGCATCTAGACTGCGTTACAAGCTGCACTGACGAGCCGTTGAACGGCGAAACATGCATGTCTGCAGATTTGACTATATATGCTCCTTCACTTGTGTTGTTGAGCACTCTGTGAGGTTAATTGGTGGCTAATAAGCTATAATGCAAAAGCTCACTTCCCTTGTGGTCGTTTGAGCACTCTGGCCCCAAGACACTTCACGCATGTCTGGATGCGCATGTGTCTGAGTATTGTACCACATGCGCTTGGTGAGGGCAAGAGTATGGTGTATAAATACGAAGTCACTCGCATCTAGACTGCGTTACAAGCTGCACTGACGAGCCGTTGAACGGCGAAACATGCATGTCTGCAGATTTGACTATATATGCTCCTTCACTTGTGTTGTTGAGCACTCTGTGAGGTTAATTGGTGGCTAATAAGCTATAATGCAAAAGCTCACTTCCCTTGTGGTCGTTTGAGCACTCTGGCCCCAAGACACTTCACGCATGTCTGGATGCGCATGTGTCTGAGTATTGTACCACATGCGCTTGGTGAGGGCAAGAGTATGGTGTATAAATACGAAGTCACTCGCATCTAGACTGCGTTACAAGCTGCACTGACGAGCCGTTGAACGGCGAAACATGCATGTCTGCAGATTTGACTATATATGCTCCTTCACTTGTGTTGTTGAGCACTCTGTGAGGTTAATTGGTGGCTAATAAGCTATAATGCAAAAGCTCACTTCCCTTGTGGTCGTTTGAGCACTCTGGCCCCAAGACACTTCACGCATGTCTGGATGCGCATGTGTCTGAGTATTGTACCACATGCGCTTGGTGAGGGCAAGAGTATGGTGTATAAATACGAAGTCACTCGCATCTAGACTGCGTTACAAGCTGCACTGACGAGCCGTTGAACGGCGAAACATGCATGTCTGCAGATTTGACTATATATGCTCCTTCACTTGTGTTGTTGAGCACTCTGTGAGGTTAATTGGTGGCTAATAAGCTATAATGCAAAAGCTCACTTCCCTTGTGGTCGTTTGAGCACTCTGGCCCCAAGACACTTCACGCATGTCTGGATGCGCATGTGTCTGAGTATTGTACCACATGCGCTTGGTGAGGGCAAGAGTATGGTGTATAAATACGAAGTCACTCGCATCTAGACTGCGTTACAAGCTGCACTGACGAGCCGTTGAACGGCGAAACATGCATGTCTGCAGATTTGACTATATATGCTCCTTCACTTGTGTTGTTGAGCACTCTGTGAGGTTAATTGGTGGCTAATAAGCTATAATGCAAAAGCTCACTTCCCTTGTGGTCGTTTGAGCACTCTGGCCCCAAGACACTTCACGCATGTCTGGATGCGCATGTGTCTGAGTATTGTACCACATGCGCTTGGTGAGGGCAAGAGTATGGTGTATAAATACGAAGTCACTCGCATCTAGACTGCGTTACAAGCTGCACTGACGAGCCGTTGAACGGCGAAACATGCATGTCTGCAGATTTGACTATATATGCTCCTTCACTTGTGTTGTTGAGCACTCTGTGAGGTTAATTGGTGGCTAATAAGCTATAATGCAAAAGCTCACTTCCCTTGTGGTCGTTTGAGCACTCTGGCTAAGACACTTCACGCATGTCTGGATGCGCATGTGTCTGAGTATTGTACCACATGCGCTTGGTGAGGGCAAGAGTATGGTGTATAAATACGAAGTCACTCGCATCTAGACTGCGTTACAAGCTGCACTGACGAGCCGTTGAACGGCGAAACATGCATGTCTGCAGATTTGACTATATATATATATATATATATATATACTTCAATTTACTTGTATCTTTTTCCAAATTTCATTCGAAAGGAAATTTCCTTTTAATGGCTGGCGTATGCATGACTCCACATTCGTTTCGTACTGCACGTTGCCTGTGAACAGACGGGATGTGAATCGGATTTGACACTTGGATTTGAAACACCCTGTCCCAGTCACATGATTTTACACGGAGTTGTGGAGAGATCTCGTTGGACATTCCTTAACTCACTGCATGGTCAAACTTTATGCGTGGACCAATCAAGACATGTCATTGGCTATTAACATGCTTTGCTCTCACATGGTTTGGGAGTTATGACAGCTTTCCAACAAACTGCATATTTTTAGTAAACAGCTAAATAGGACGATTTTTGCAGTGTTCAGGGATAGTTCTCAAAGTTTATTGCTAGCCAGATCTATCATTATTTTGTTAATCCACATGCTATATTAGTCAACTTATATATCAGCTAGCTGTATTTTGCAAGTAGCCTACATGTATGGTATATTTTAAATTATATTTAATTGATATCTGGGAAAGTTTGCATGTAATGTATTTGTAATTTACATAGAGGTTTTAATAAGTATCTGTCTTCCAAAATAATGGTCAAAATATTACTGTGTAGCTCATAATTTGTGAAGAAAGTACAATATGTGACTGTGAGACTGTCATAATCATTTTCATATCATGAATTCGTTTACAACAGTCGATCAATCGGTTTTCATATAGGTCTTTGGTTGTTCAAATCAAAAGAAAACACATGGAGCGAATTACTGTCAGTATTTATATGAATAACGAATGGGGCCGATTCAATGGAATGTTTATCGTTTTGAACACTTGGCTGTTAAAATATAAAATAGCCGATCAGCAAAGTCATGAAAGCACATTCCTTGCGTCTAGATCGAACGCTAAATAGCTCATCGCCTTGATGTATATCGGCAGAAAGAAATATAGCGACACTTAGCTACCTGAGTTTTTCTGAAAATTTTCAATCTTTTGCATACGTAGTTCCGTACATTAAAAGTTTTTAGTAAAATTACACAGGTGATATCGATTATTGAAGATTCTCAATGCTGATTGGTTGCGCGACCTCGGATTAATACGCGATAATCACCTAAAGCGTTTTTAAGCCGCTTTTATCGTAAATATTCAATTAAAATATTTTTGAAATGTGCATTTTTTATGTTTTTCCAAATAATCACCTATGTAATTTTACTAAGACAATTATTCGCCGCAGGCTCGGTGAGTATTGGTGAATAAAAACCTCGACTTCGTCTCGGTTTTTATTCACCGATATTCACCTCGCCTGCGGCGAATAATTGTTAAGTATTAAATATGTTGAGCACAACACCGCGGAAAAACGTCTGCGCATGCGTCAATTTAACTGAAATTTGCCTTGCGAAAACTTGATGTCCAAGTGTTCCGGTGGGTCGAAGACTCAAAATGGCCGTTAAAAGGAGTGACTTCCTCGTGTGTCTTTGCCGTAAAATTGCGAGCGAAATAATAGATGTGTCAACTTAAAAACTAGAAATAATTATAGTTTACAAGCTCAAGAAATAGTATCATGCAATAAAATGAACCAAAGGTGACTGGCGATTAACTCATCGTGTAAACAATTCTCATACGGAACCATGCAAGGATATTTTTCGCAGGTACATTTGACCAATATTTTTGTCCATATCTTTTTTTGCGTAGCATGAAAATTTTTTGCGTAAACAGTAATTAAACTTTATGATTTACTTGAAAGATTAAGGACATTAAGAATCTTATATTCCTGAGAAATTAGTTATATTTTTGGTCTAAACTTGTGTAATTCCAGATACATTCCCGTACAAACAAACGATTTTATATTTAATTTTTATTTCTTTTTATAAGATAAATGTTATAATACTAATAATTAAGGTCTGGTCTACCCATCTGCCTTATTTTCTTGTTTGTTTCACTTATCTTCAATGTGTAAATGGCAGTGTTTTTGTTTTCAAATTTGGAAACTAAATTTCTCGCCATGTTTTAGTTCGTGCGCATGCGCAGACGTTTTCCCGCGGTCAATGAAATATCATCAACATATTTCCAAAGCAAATCATTGGAAATATGTTGATGATATTTCATTATCGGAGATCGTTAAATTTGAAACAACTTCAAGAGCATCAAAACGTCTTCATATTATTAGGGTGCTCAAACGAGCGGGTGTCCCAGCCATGAAATCATCTAATCCACATATATTTTGCTTTGATACGGTCGGTATTGGAATATTGCTGTGTGGTGTGGTCTCACAGTATTCCGGAATATCTTTGTAACAAAATAGAAACGGTCCAGAAGAGCGTTATGCGTATAGTGTTTCCTGGCCTTCATTACAGTGACGCACTGATGGTTGCTAAGTGTAGTCGTCTCGATGAAAGAAGGCTAGAAATCTGTTTCAACGTTTTGACTAACATCCAAGTCCTGAATCACGTCTTCACCACCTTGTGCCTCCCACGGGTCAAGAATGTCGCCCAAATAACCTACCAAATAACTCGAGTTTATCTCTGCCTAAATGTCGTATGGACAGATACAAAGAAGTTTCTTCCCAGCAATGGCGTATCTGTAATTTTCAATCCATTTCTTATTGTATATAGTTCTATATCCGATTTTAATATATATTATAGTGTTAATATTTTAACTTCCTAGATACAATTATTGTAATAAGTAACAATATTCAAATCCTTGTTTAACTGTTTGTAAACATATTGTAAGTTCCTTTCTCGTGCTTTTCACCAGTATCGGCGCATTTTGGTGTTTTAAAAATCAGTTCGTGATCTTCCACCACTTCTTGTGTTGGCGTAGCTGATGGCTTATAATAGGAATAACAAGAACCTGTATTTTAACACGATTAGTGTTTAAAGCAATGTTGTCACTATGTTTACGGCTAACAGCACTCCACATTGCCGTACCGCTATACCTAATATAATTCTTCATCATTCGAGAATTGAATTAGGAACGCACTGAGAGTTAATATTTTGCACGAAGTGAGTATTGAGTAATTACATTCATGCCTATTCACTATTTCAGACATTGAGTTGCTCCAGTGAACTAAGATTGTCTAATAGAGACCTTTAGCATCTCGTCACTTTCACGGCACCGCAAACCTCAAACTGCAGTTTGACGTCAGACGTTTTCCGTCAAGCTTTCGACGTTTAGCATGGCGCTTTTTTTCAAACCGTACGTATACGTAAAGAGCGGAATTCTAGGCAATAAACATGGCGACTGCAAGAAGGTATTGTTCATATTTGTCTCATTTTGTTTTTATTTACAACGCTTTTACTTAAATTGAATTTCATTCATGCTGAGTGTTGGTCAATGTTTGCGATAATTTTAAACCAAAGAGCAATGTTTACAAGAGAAAATTACATATAAGTGAAAGAACACACTTTCTTCTGTACACCAAAGATAGGTATACGTGAGATAAAACAATATTCAGCCAAACAAAAGCTGAGGTAAATGACTTACCTGAGAAACGCGACGCCAAGGACTGGTCACGTGATTTCTTGAGGTTTGCGGTTCGCATGAAACGCAATGCTAAAGGTCTCTATTATTTCATCCACCTCAAACGGCTAATCTATAGGTTATGGATGGTAGGATTACTTTGAAGTATAATGTTAATAACACACATTTAGGAAGAAATCTCGATCTTTTTAAGAGATTTAACCTATTGATATAGCTTAGTTTGAGTTCGACCATCTGCTCACTCCACTTTAACTTATCATCAATTGTAAATCCAAGAGCTCAGCCTTTCTGACGATCTTAATGGTATTATTTCTTAAGATAACCAATGCTGAAGAGGGTTGTATCATCCGCATACATACGCACCGTTCCAGAGGGGGTCATTGGTAAATACTGCACTAGGGAGGTCACTGGTAACTACAGTAAACAAGGTTGGACCCAACACTGACTCCTGTAGGATTCAGAACAAAACCGATGCTTTATTTGAATACTTGCCGTTCACTACTGTATACTGCTTTCTGTCCTTCAAATTACTTTTAGCTAAGAAAGAAGTGGGCCATCTATGCCAAATTTCCCGAAGTTTCGTTCTAGAATTTGATTGGAAACACTGCCTAAAGCCGTGTTCTTGAAATCGACTAACACTACACCAACCATGGGACTCGAGTCCACTGACCTCCACCAAACCTCAGATAGACAAGAAAGGAGCAATTCTGTCAAATGCTCGAGCCTGTAGGCCCACTGTCGCTGACAATAACTGATTTTTTCAAACAAACGTGATCCACAATAGTATCGTTTATTGGGGATTCCAAAATTTTCCTAGGTACAGTGATAGGACGACAATTCTCTCTCTCTTCTTCTTCGTCCTTCTTATAGGCCGGGGTGACACGTGCTAACTTCCAGTTATCAAACACTTTTTCTGCCTGTATACTTCTTCTAAATAGGTTCGTTAATGATGGAGCAATGGCATCCCCAGAGAGTTTTAACATATTTGCATGGCGATATACCACCCCTACCTCTTGATTTTCGAATGTTTAAGTTCGAAACATGTCTTCCTATATTAGCCTCCGATATGCAGATTGTATCGTATGTTGGCACAACGGCTTCGTGCTGCTCCGTAGAAGAGTCTCTTGCAGCAGGTAGAGGTAAAGCACCAACTAGGATTTTGTCAACTGTTGCAAAATAAGTATTCATTAAATCAGCCTTAAAGCTAATATACCGTTTTCTCTTCGAATTGGGCCAAATTTTTACCTTCTATAGGTGATACAGATTTCTTCAACAAGTTCCAATATGCTCTAGTTGTTTTTACCTGGTCGAACGAATTTAAGAAGTATTCAGCCTTTGCTTTTCTTATGTCTTAGGTTATTTCGTTCCGTATTTCGGATTCGTGTTGTTTCATTTGCTTAAGTCGCTTCCAGTTCCACTGGTTCGACAGATATTAATGGTTTGTCTATTGTCAGTTGTTTCTCTCGAAGAAGCCTTTCTCTAGTGGTGTTGCTTGTTACGCCAATTACAATTCTATGTGATCAGTTACCTTAGACGAATTATTTCCTCAGCAAAGTTATCTTTAGGATCTTGTATACATTAATTAAATACATAGCTTTCATAACTGATGTTGCGTTTGGCTTCAAATTATTGAGCCAGATTCTCCAAAATTGTCTTAAGCCCGTTTTCCACTAGGCGAATTTGTTCGCGCAAAGCAAAAAGCAAATCTCGGCAATGTGATTGGTTAGTGGAAAAATTCGCGCGATGACCAATGACGTTGCCGAAATGAATTTTCGCGATGATATGGGCTCACCGCCTGGATTATTAAGGGCAACGAGAATATGTTATAGCTAAGCCAGGAAACAAGCTGTTGCATGATACTTTATTCAAATATGTTTTGCCAAAGTATAAATCAAGACTCTAAACTATGGCATGGCTTTACTGCTAAATTTAATAGCTATTAATTGAACATCAATGGTTTAAATCGAGCAATACTTACTTAAATCGAACAGACCGATATATAAATTAATCATTAATTCGGATCAATCAAACCACAATTGAATCAAGCAAACAGTAGCAATATCGAACATAATTAAGTAAAACTCCGGTTGTTGAAGCCAAATTTCCATTTCGATTATCCGTTTTCCCATCAAAGATTTCGTTAACTTCAAATTTTCGTTCGTTCTGTTCTACTCGCAGTGGACGATTCCCTCCACTCCTGACTCTGACAGATACAGACTTCTCAAAACTTGCGATACGCCAAATTTACTGACTAGCAAATTGAATCAGTCGCGTACCGAATGTAATTAACAAATCAGTGTCAGAACTCCATAATTCATCACAGCTTCACCAACAAAATTGATTTTCTTGTTTTGAAATCCAAAAGTTGAATTGTCAAATTATCCAGAGTCATTTGTTTATAATTAGTTGCTGGGGGTCGCAGCAACTATAGGTTTCGGCTCGCATTTCTTTTTTTCGTCGTTCGTTGGACACAAAATGCACCTACGTCAATTTTTTGACGTCATGAAAATTATCCATCAATAACCCAAATTTTCTGGAACTTTAGTCCCACTTTAGTCCTTAATATCCAAGCGTTTATCCCTAAATATCCCATAAACACGCCAGACTTCACCACGGCACGTGCCACGCAAGAAGATAAACAATGTGCGAATTTCTATAATTTCAAAATTCATATCTTTAAATTTTCGGTTTTCCAACTCTCGTGCTACTATAATCCTTTATACACCTAAAAGAGCGTGAAAATTTGCACAATGAAATTTTGAAAATTTGCACATGGCAGATAAAGTACGCGCCAATGACCCCCAAAGTATTTGAAAAAGTTAACCACCTCGAGGCCGCAAAAGTGAACCTACCAAGCAAAAAAGCAATATGAGCAACAGGACCAATCAATCACCCAACGAAACGATACAAATAATTGGAGACTCGATGATTAAAAAATTGAATCCTGCAAGATTACGACGATCGACTGGCAAAAAGATCAACATTAAAACCTTTCCTGGAGCAACTTGCGATCATATGCTCCACCATATGAGGCCAGCACTTGAAGAACGACCCAAAGCTATTGTAATCCATATTGGCACTAACGATATTTAAACCAAGGATGCAGAAGAAATTGTATCTAAGATAGAATCCATGGGTAAAGGTATTGTTGAAAATAACTTGACCAAAGGTGTTGTATGTGAAATTATCCTTACACAAAATGAAACCCTAAATTCAAAAATTACAAAAACCAATAGTTTGTTAGAAAAAATGTGTGGTAAATTTGGTTGGCCAATTATAAAGCATACAAACATTAATGCTCCTCACTTGAATGCTTCTGGTCTGCATTTAAACTTCTGTCTTAGCTAGCAACTTTATTAGTTTTTTTAAAGATTGACTCCCAAATGTCACTTTAAATCAATGTCAAAGTAGTTCACCGTCTCCTAGTGCAAAAATTTTAAACTGTATTCCGAAATCATAATCGATATCATATGCCCCAGTCACACAACAATGTAGCAACTGATGGTACAAGACACCTGGGTACAAGACACCTGCAGCTAGAGAGTTCAAGGGCTGTTCTTGATGAGGTCTTGGTGGTGCAGAAGCTACAAATCTAGGGGCAAGGTTGCAAAACTGTTTCCAAGGGCATGTCAAGAAGCAGTCAGGGTCACAAAATTGACCAAATAGATATTAAAAACAATGAAATTTAGGGGATAGATTAGGAATATAAAAATTGTTTATATCAAAGCACATCCCAGGTGTGCTAAAACGTTTACATTGAGAAATCTCAGGTGCAGCATTGACCAATTCTGCAGTCTGGATAGAACAGATGTACTAAATGTGCTTTGAGGAATAGTGGGCTGACATCCAATGCTCAAATGCATCTCCTTTCATTTATATTTTACTCCAGGAGTGTTCACTGTAATGTGTTTACTGTGTATGTATATTGCAGTGAACAATGAGGAATATAAATAATATATATAGACATAGTGTTTAGACAAAGCGCAAGTGTATAATATTATAAAGATAAAAAACTTGCGCCAAATGTACACAATGGCTTTAAATGAAGGTAGAACAGCAAGATATTGTCATTATTTTTGACCTCAACAGCAGCAGAACCATTCTTTAGTTAAAAGCTTTTCGTTCGCGCTGGTATCTTGAAAGCTAACTTCCTTCGCGTTGTCTACTTGTTGAGCAGCCATAAAAGCATTCTTTTGTCCTGTCATAACTTAAAATTATTGCTTAAATGTAGGAATACAATGGAACACATCTGAAATTCGAAGTTTAGGTGAAACAGGCAGAATAACCGAAGATATGCAATATGATCTTTCTCGCACATTGACAAATCCATAAGAAAATAAAAAACACATGCCTCAAACAGCTGTCACCTGTAAGTCGAATAGAAACCGGCAGATAATCGGCGCATGTTCGTACAGGAAGTATGATTTTTGAAAGATGTGTTTTCGCGAAACTGCTAATAAACATAATCACGCGACAGTGAATTTTTAAGATTTCAATCGAAAAATACAAAAAAAACTGCAGGGTATATCGACAAGAACTTTTTAGATTTGGATTCAGCGTGTTTTAATCTATAAGAATATGTAAAGTTCTTTTAGCTTAGCGAGGTGTCCAACGAAATTCGTTTTCTAGCCATCTTTTGGTGCACTAGCTCACGGCCTATTATATTTGCCGAACCGTTCTCCACACCAATTATACAGTCTTTTTTTAATTTTTTGATATCGAAAGATTTTACCCCGCGGTCAGCGTGAGAGACAAGAACAAATTATAAACATTGCGAATAATGTCATAAAAAATAATATTCAACTATGGACATCTTCCAAACTGCGTTTTGTAAAAAATATCTTCCACCTTGTATTTTGTGACTGATTTATCCTTCAGAACGTCTCATATACGATTTTAATTTCGACGCAGGGTCATTCTCCACATCTTGGTGCCCATTTTGATACATGTATTGTGCCTATTACTTTATCAGAAAGCGAAATATTTCTGGAAACGGGATTTGTTTACTTCGGTTCTAGTTCAAAATTTGAAATCAACATGGCAAAATTAGGGGAGAAGCCTCACTTAGCTTTGACGCCGTCAATTTGAACTGTCAATCGTTAGAAAACTACAATGCTTTAATTCCCATTGATACACTTTGTACGACCAACTGCACTTTTCTAAGTAGCAGTTGTGAAAGTGTATAATCAGTAAGTGAATACATAATAAAATATTGCTGTTTGGCCTTAATGAATATACTACGAAAGGGATACATTTTGTGAAAATTTGACATGGAGCCTCGCCAATTTTCCACTTAAGGGAACTTATACTAACACTAATTCGGTCAAAACTGCAAGCCAAAACATATCCTAAGGGAGAGACACACTAACATATCTCAACAATATGTCAGTCTAAATTTTTGAAAAAATGTTTCAACCTAGCTATTCTAAAATTCAGGTGCAGCATTGACCAATTCTGCAGTCTGGATAGAGCAGATGTACTAAATGTGCTTTGAGGAATAGTGGGCTGACATCCAATGCTCAAATGCATCTCCTTTCATTTATATTTTACTCCAGGAGTGTTCACTGTAATGTGTTTACTGTGTATGTATATTGCAGTGAACAATGAGGAATATAAATAATATATATAGACATAGTGTTTAGACAAAGCGCAAGTGTATAATATTATAAAGATAAAAAACTTGCGCCAAATGTACACAATGGCTTTAAATGAAGGTAGAACAGCAAGATATTGTCACTATTTTTGACCTCAAGAGCAGCAGAACCATTCTTTAGTTAAAAGCTTTTCGTTCGCGCTGGTATCTTGAAAGCTAACTTCCTTCGCGTTGTCTACTTGTTGAGCAGCCATAAAAGCATTCTTTTGTCCTGTCATAACTTAAAATTACTGCTTAAATGTAGGAATACAATGGAACACCCGTTCGCGCAATATTCAGCACGGCGTGTTCGTCGGATCTGTTGACTGGTTGGCGTCTGTCCGTACTAACTTTATTATTATTATTATTATTAAACACTGTATGTTCCCCAAAGGGCTTTTCAACATACACTTACAAATAAATTAATTAAACTATACTATCAAAATCTATATAAAACTATTATAAATCTGATGATTTAAAATTTAAAAGATGTTCTTTTAGTTTTTTCTTAAAACCTTTAAGTTCTGAAATGTTTTTTAGATCATCGTCTATTTCGTTCCATATTTTAACTGCACGGTAATAAAAAGTTCTCTGTCCAGTAGCTGTTTTATAACTTGGAATGTCTAATTTGTGATTATTTCTAGTTTGACAGTTATGGATGTCAGATCGCTTTATGAATTTCTTTGTGAGATAGCTTGGCGCAAGGTTGTTAAGGCATTTGTAAGCCATCACCGCGTCTTTATAAATTAGTAAATTATCGATAGTTAACCATTTGAGTTGTTGAAAACCTGGTGTCACATGATCAAATTTTTTAATATTCGTAATAATTCGGCATGCAAAGTTTTGGACTGTTTGCAATTTCTTCAAATTTCTGGATGAAGTATTGGCCCATACATTAGAACAATATAACAACTTGTTTATTACCAGTGCTTCAATTAAGTAATGATAACGTTTCTTTATCAAAGCTCTCCTTTACTCTGTTGATTTGGCATAATCTATTAATGCACGTAGATGATAGTTTAGAGATATGTTCATCATAAGAAAGATGTAAGTCTAGATGCATACCCAGATCTTTAGCAACTGGTACTGGCCTAAGAGTTTCACCGAGAAATTTCAGACTAATTGTTGTTGGTAACTTCTGTAACATTGATCGTGTTCCTACCAAGAGGAATTTAGTCTTGTTGGGATTTATTAACAATTGATGTTCCAGGCACCATTTTGCGGTGTTATGCAAATCATTTTCTAATTTAAGGATTGCCTGTTGTATGTCTTCGACTAGAAATGCAAGGTGGAGTTTTGAATCATCAACGTAAGAGTCTACATCACTTGAGATCGTTATAGCAGGTAGATCGTTGACATAAATTCCAAACAAAAATGGTGACAGAATGGAGCCTTGAGGCACTCCATGAGTTAGTGCTATGACTGGAGAAATGGTTGACCTTATCCGTACATATTGTGTTCTGCCCGATAAATAACTTTCAAACCATTTGATTACTGGTGGTGACGCTCCTACGCATTTTAACTTATGCAGGAGGATCTTGTGATTGATGCTGTCATAAGCTTTAGACAAGTCTAATAAAACAAGAGCTGTTACATGTTTGTTGTCCATTGCTTCCAACATCTTATCCGTAATAAAAATGTTAAAAGTTTCTGTTGAGTGGTGTTTCCTATTTCCATTTTGATGTCGTGATAAGCGTTGGTTTCCTGTTATATATGACCCAAATTGATCAAGTGCAACTCTTTCACAGACCTTTGATAAAACTTCTAAAAGGGAGAGGGGTCGATTGTTGGACGGAGTCTCATGATCGCCATCTTTAAGCAAAGGTATCACCTCCGATAATTTCCATAAGTCAGGAAACACACCTGACTGAAAGGAACAGTTAATTATGTTCGTGAGAGGTCCCAAGATGACGGGTAAACAATCTTTGACGACACCCATGCTTAACTTGTCAGGCCCCGGTGATTTGTTTCTAGGCATATCTGTAATAATTCGTCGAATTTTTGAACAAGTAACAGGTTCAAATTTAAACTGTTCTTCCATAGGATAGGATACGTCGTTCAACAGGGGGTCAGATAGCACAATATTATTTTTGTTTGCTAGGTCTAAAGCTGCGGTGGCAGTGATTTTACCGACTGAAGTAAAATATTTGTTAAAGTCTTCAACAACCGTCTTGAGTTCTTTCGTATAAAAGTGTTTTTCCTTCTCTTTCACAGGTATCGAATTGTTTATTATTTTCCAAAGTGAACCTGGATTGTTCTTGTTAGCTTTAACTTCATCGGATAAATGATTTATTGCTGACTCCTTCAGTATAACTTTAACTTTATTACGAGATTCTCTGTACTTTTCCCAATCCCTCTTACAACGTGATTTTAAAAATCTCTGATGTAATTTGTCTCGAGTTGTCATAAGTTCTTTCGTGTCTGGCGTAACGAATGTGTTAGTACGGCTCCTAATTTTGATTGTTTTAATTGGTGCGTGGAGGTTTAATGTTGATTGAATCGTTTCCTTAAGTGCTTTCGTTTTTGCGTTTACATCTGCTTCGGTAAATATCGATAACAAACAATCAGATTTCGTAGCCAGTTCAGTGGAAAATACTGTAGGATCATAATTTCTGTAACTTCTCACCGTGATATACGTCGGGGGTATCTTTGGGACCTTCAGTTTCGTTATTACATAAATTGGAAAATGATCACTGATTGAGGAATGTAAAACTCCACTTTCGAGGATTGCGGCTTCTGTAGAAACTAATATAATATCAATAAGCGATTGCGACGTGTCTGTAATCCTTGTTGGATCCTTTATTATTTGCTTGAGATTTACATCATCACAAAGTTCTGTAATAACTCTTTTTTCCGGGCCCTCTTTCAATAAGTTACAGTTCAAATCACCAAGAATAAAAATTGGTTTGTTCATAGTGAGTGCCTGTATACTGTATAATTTGGTCTGAGATCGTCCTGAATACAATTAAGCGGGCTATCAGGTGGTCTATAGGTCACGCATATTATTATTGTCTTCATCTTCTTATTTTGAAGCTTAATCCAGAGTTGTTGGAAGTTTGACTCTGATGTTTGTGTCAAGTCGTTTAATATAGTTACTTTCATAGTTTTTTTGACATATGCACAGACTCCTCCGCCTTTTTTATGTAGTCTATCAAGTCTGTAACATACTAACTACCATGGGAGGAATAATAGCACAACTGTCATGCTTGCTCTGCATCAGTGAGTTCTGATTGTAGATATAAAACCACGTCGTTATTCGCCATGCTGCCCGTCGTTCGCATTAATCTTGTTGGGTCTTGTTCTTGTGCCGAAGGAGGTCTCGCATCGACATATTTAGCATTCGAATCGCCTAAGTTCTCGCACCGTCCATAACACCGTCCAAAACACTTCGCATATTATGTAAATTTTTATTCTTGCAGAATTTCGTGTTTATTCAGTTGAAACATTCGGCAAAGTGACACACTTGACGTTATATAGCGCGCTTTACCTATGGTCATTGAAATATGATTGGCAATAGAGTCATTCGATTGGCTGAGCAAATTGCATTCGTATTGCACATGTCCGGACATACTTTGAACTTTGATCAGAGATATTTTCTTGTGAATTTAGTGGGTGTTGACAGGCTTTTCCCACTTGTTGTATAGTAAAACAAGCCTCAAGTTAATGTGTTGTCTCATTAACTTAAATTTATACATTGTGATCTATAAATTGGCTATAGTAAACAAAATAGTGCCCAATTTACTGGTTCCAGACTAGAAACAAATTTCCCTATTTTTACACGCTGCTTCCGGCCAGTAAGGAAATTTCTTACCCATGCAATGAGGATTGGATCTATTTCCATTTTTTTAACTTTGCAGTATTGTGATGAGGGGCGAAAATTCACACGAGCGATACATACATAGATACATACATAGATACATACATAGATACATACATAGATACATACATAGATACATACATAGATACATCATAGTGTAAACTTTCCGGGGGGTGTTTGCGAAGATTCTCTATTAATACCGTATCTGTTAAAGTTGTTAAACTTTGGGGTTGAAACTTTTTTAAGCACTTTCAAGTTATCTTATAGCTCAATTCGGTTGTATTCATGCAGTGTTTAATTAGATTTACGAACACCATTTGGGTTGTGGTATTAAACGTCTACATCATAACAATCGTTTTATATATAATATTGGGTGCTAACTCCCCCGGTAGCTATGAACACGTGCGTTCAAGTCCACTGTCTAATAATATCACGGAACGAAAATACGAAATTTCGAAATATTTACCGCACAATGGTGGCAGCAGGGAGTGGGAATGTGATGGAAATACGATCAAATTTATAAATAAACGTTTTCATTTTGGCCTTTTGGATTAGTAGTGCGTTTTGTCATTTATATATTCAATAGACAATACTGAATGGGTCGAATATTCATTATTGCAATATTTTTTTCTTGTATTCATTTGCCGATTTGATATAAATATTGACTAATATTGACTATAAATAACTGCCGTGCGGACTGCCTGCATGTATTCCGTAGAGTACGTAGACGGTAGTAAATATTTATATTGTTAAACAAACAAACATTAAACAGGGCTGAACAAGGAATCTCAAACCAGCTTGAACAACATAATACCAAAATAATACCTCGTATAAGTAGTAATTATTTGATGCAAAAATATATTCAGTAATTCAATATGAGGCCAGCCAAAATGTTTTGTTCACGCTGTCGCTGAGCCTGATTTTTACTTATACATACAATAACATTGAAATCCCTGAATTAGGCAAATAATTAATAAAATAAGCTTCGACGCTAAAATTCTCACAACTATACATTCTGCACAGATTCCGGTAGTAAGAATGTAAGATTCCAGGTTTATGTTAAAGTGTTGCATCAGCCATTGTTTATATTAATGCGCAGCTAAGCAATTCTTGGTTTCACTTTACAAATATTTTATCAAGTGTAATATTTGTGTCTTATATATTCACTTTTTTTGTCGAGAAGATGGACATTTTTTCTGTGAGATTGACGACAATCCCTTCACTCGTCAGGGAGGTGATAGAGCTTTATTTAAAAGCGAAAGACGAGGAGATAACCCACGCGTTGTCGACACAGACTTTGATTGCAAGTCTAGCATCAGTTGGGTGCAAAATTGTGGTCTCTTGATCGAAGCAATCTAACGAGCAATCTTACGAGCAATCTTACAAGCAAATCAATACTTATCAATGCCAAATCAAAACCTATAATACAAACGAGAATCTAGTATTTCTAAATATTAACAAGGAAGTAAGTCGCGATTTTGAGGTTGACCTTGGGAAATATAAAACAAATGTCAACGAGACTAAAAATATGTCACAATCTTTACAATACAAAATCAAATGAACTTATATTAAAGCCGGACAAGAACGCATGCATATGACTCGCCGTTCATGCATGCATTTTATACGATGGTATAGTCTATAGATGTCAAATACTGATTCCAAATATTAAAAGGGGAAATAAAGAATTCAAAAAAATTGTGATGTACGATTGAACAAAATGTATTTGGCTGTCTACAGTGTTGACAACTTGACATACTTCCATTCAACCATGCAGTGTTTGCTGACTTTATATAATAGCTATATAATTTCATTTCAACAGTTTTATGAACCGCCGCGTATGTACATGCACAGCAATTACGCATGTACAGACCACGCTTGTCCTCCAGTTAGTCGATATAATGTGACATAGATTTTTCCCCTTTGAAAGTGAAACTTCCTTGGATCACTACTTCCTTGGATCACTAGTTCTGATAAGGATATGATGATTTATCCTATCAAATGCTTTGCTAAAATCCAGCAGCAGGATTCTTACGCATTAGTCAGGTTGCTCAGAAAGGCTGTAGAATTGATGGAAGAAGGACACAAGTGCATGTGTTGTGGACTGTTTCGGTAGAGATCCAAATTGCCTTCGATCAATTAAATTATTAATCTGAGTCATAATCCACTCGGCAACAAAATTCTCTATAGCCGTTGAGAGGATAGCAGTCAAGGATATTGGGCGTAGGTCATTTTCAGCTTCTTTAACTACTTTGGTCTTCGCAATTGGGACTACGCCAGCTTCCTTCCATAGGTCAGGAACTAAGCTCTCCTGAATAGATGCGTTAAAAATAGTTTCTTGTGAACATCTTGTGGAGAGATATAGTATTTCTTTAAATTATAATCCATAGCATTGGCTACGTTATTTTTGAGCTCGGGTAAAGGTGGCAAAGAATTTGTGGTAGAAAGGAAACCGAGGTTAATATGTGTTGCCAGTTTTTTCGAGTGGACCTATTTTCCTGACACGATCATACTATAGATAAAGTCTTATTTGTTTGGCGGCCAGAGAGTTGGTTAATAGATTTCCACCATAGCGCTGAATTATCACAATTCTTAACCTTCTTCTCAAGAAGGAGCTCCAATGTTCTAAACAACTTATCAAATGAACCAATACATATATGTAAAATAGTTACACACACTTGTAGTTGTAACATACATGTTGCAACCACTAGTGCTTGTAACTAATAAGTATTTTCATTTATCATTTGTATGTGCATGGTTTACAAGCCAGGGTACAGGTATATATGAGGCAGGGTCAATGGCGTGCTGGCTTGTGTTCGCCAGGGGAGGCCAGCTGCAAATTTGGCGCCCCCTTGTAATATGTGTATGGTTGAGCGTCGTAGGCGCAAGACCTCTAGGGGGTCCGGGGGCATGCCCCCCCGGAAAATTTTTGAAATTTAGAGTCCCTAAAATGCCATTTCTTGCGTTTTGGGAGGCGATTTGACGGAATTCTGAGAATTACAAACATCGTAAAAATAAAAATGCGCAAGAACCACACATTCAAGAGTTTGAATAAATCAGTATATAATTCATAGAAGGACGTACTTAGTTTTTTTCGTAAACAAAGAAAAATAGACGGCGAACATTCATGAAGTAGACGGCGATCTTACCAGTGATCGTAAGCCAAATCACTTCACATTTTTTCAGTTTAGATATAGGTAATGAGAACCATAATGGTGGTAAATAATTTATAATTGTAACAACAGTCCCTAAGTGAGCTGCGAAGTGGAAAACTTAAGTGTGAAATATGATAGTGTATTGACCATGTGTTGGAAGGCAAGACAATGTTTTATTGTTATGTCGAATGTAAAAAAGTTATAAAAGTAAAATGTTTATATGAATGTAGACCTAAAAAATGAGAGTATGTGAGTTATAAGTGAAACATAAAGGTTGAGTTTGTAGTGTATGTAAGGTTTATGTGTGTTTTGATGTAAGTGTAAATGTGGTGTATAAAAATGTGCCTCAGGCTCATACGATGATACGAGACTGGTCACGCTGTACTGAAAATCTTGTATAGAGGCATGTAAAAATTAGTTAAAGAGAAGAAGGAAATATATGTATGTATTTCAGAATCCCCGTACGCGTTTCGTCCCTCATGGACTCGTCAGCGGGGATCAGGGTTGGCACATGTTTGAGAAAGATAGAAGAGAGAATTTTGAAGGCAAACAAGGATAAACAAAAATAATATATGTATGATATAAAAGTTGTAGTGTCATACCAAACTCGTTGTTGTTCTTATGTAGACCGATGCGACGGGCCATTGTGGAAAGTTGTAGAATATTTTCTTTGTAGCTACGAGAGCGCTTGTTTAGAACTGTCTTGCTTAAGATCAGTGGGCAGAAAGGGCGATTGCTGAATTTGCGTTAGTATAAATTGCGTGTGTTCTGTCATGCGTATTGGGGCTGTAATTGTAATATGTGGATAGTGGGGGTGAATAGAGGATATGGATTGTGATGGAGGGATGCGATTGTGTATGTAGCAAGCAAGTAGATGTACTTAATGTAGTATTTGTAGATTGGCAATTATTTGTGTGTGCGACGTTAAATTTGTGGATTTATATTTGAATAAGTGTGTTTTGGCTTATATCAAGAAGTTAAAAGTCTTAGGTTAATGATGTCAAGGAAGGAAGTTAAATTATATCTTGTAAAAGTCGCCATAATTGGTGAGTGCCTGTATACAAGGAGAAATTTGTACAACAATTTGTGTTATAATGAAAATAATTTTACAAAAATAGAAATGTGTGCATACATAGTTGTTGGGATTGAACATATAACATATGGTAATTAATTGTGGTAAAAATTATTGCATATAACTATTTTTAACACAGTTGTAATTGTTATATGTCTTCTTGAAATATAAGGCTATGTGGTGTACAATTTCATGTGTATTTATGTACAATTATAATTGTTTCAAAGTGAATTGTTTGGTATGTGGTGGCTAGCTAGATCTTCACAATGGATATATCCATATATGTACAATTAATTGTTTGTACAATGATTATAGTAGTTTTTAGGAAAGCTATTTAAGGTTCTTATCCTTTTATATGTCCACTGTGATTCTGTTGTCAATTTATCTCGTTCTTTCCAACCATCAGATAATTGAAGGCGTGTGATGCATGGGGTTAGAAATCTTGAGTTCCTTGTGAATTCCTTTGTTATAATCCAATGTGCCCAATGTGTGTGTTTGCCTGTTTTGTATCGCTTTTTGTAAGGTGGGATTTTGTAGATGATGGGGTCATTTATTAGGTATTTAACCATTGGTCAATGGTGTGTTAGGTTAGTCAGGTCTTGTGTATTCAAATTATTTTTTGTTATTATTAGTTTTGAGTTTTGCCGTTACAAGTGTGTCTTTGAGATTTCTATTTCTTTGATACGCTACAATTGGAGGTTCTTGCCATAGAATTTGCAATGTAGGATCATTTTCAATGATGCTCCAGTGTTTGCGTAATATTTGTGCAATGTATTTAGTATTGTTATTGTATGGTATTGTGAATATAGGGCTGTTGTTTGTTTTGGGTGTCTTGTCCTTGTTAAGTAATTCATGTTGAGTGAATTGTAATGCTTTGTTGAAATTTGCTATTATGTTGTCATGTTTGTGTCCACGGTGGATGAGTGCAACAAGTAGATGGTTCAGTCGTTGTTGTAGTTTGTCGTTGTCAGTGATAATACGTCTGTACCGTAGTGCCTGGCTGTAAATAACTGCATTTCTGCATGCTTGAGGGTGGAACGAGTTTTGGTGTAATAGGAGGGTTCTGTCCGTTGGCTTAATGTATAGATCTGATTCAAGTTTATTGTTGGAGTTGATGTAGATGGTTGTGTCGAGAAAGTTAACTGATTTATGTGAATATATGTAATCAAATTTTATTGTAGGGTGGAAATTGTTAATGTAGGTTAAAAATAGTTGGAGTTTTTCAATTCCATGAGTCCAGATTGCAATAATGTTGAATGTTGACCAGACTTAAACTTGGACACAATGTACCATACCTAAGTCCGCCATTCATAATTCTCCCAAAGAGCGAGAAGCCAAAACAAAGTCACGAACATCATGTCACGCATGCGTCATGCCATCTGTCACAAACCACATACATAATTATCCACATTCACCACACAGACCACACTTCATTCCTTCCGTACTACATTGTCAATCAATGCCTCCACTTCATACAACAATTTTCATCTCTTTGTCCACTTCTTGATCCCACTGTCACAATCATCATGTCACACATGCGTCACGCCATCTGTCACACACCAAAACACCGTTATTCAGATTCACCACCATCCATCACAGACCACACTACACTCACTTCGTACCACATTGTCATGCCATCTGTCACAAACCACATACATTATTATCCACATTCGCCAAACAGACCACACTTTATTCCTTCCGTACTACATTGTCAATCAATGCTTCCACTTCATACAACAATTTTCATCTCTTTGTCCACCTCTTGATCCCACTGTCACAATCATCATGTCACACATGCGTCACGCCATCTGTCACACACCAAAACACCATTATTCAGATTCACCACCATCCATCACAGACCACACTACACTCACTTCGTACCACATTGTCATGCCATCTGTCACAAACCACATACATAATTATCCACATTCGCCACACAGACCGCACTTCATTCCTTCCGTACTACATTGTCAATCAATGCTTCCACTTCATACAACAATTTTCATCTCTTTGTCCACCTCTTGATCCCACTGTCACAATCACCATGTCACACATGCGTCACGCCATCTGTCACACACCAAAACACCGTTATTCAGATTCACCACCATCCATCACAGACCACACTACACTCACTTCGTACCACATTGTCAAGTGATTCTTCCACTCAGCACAACAATTTTCACCACTGTACCCCTCCTCAACATCTGATCTCACTGGATTTCAAACCTTAATCGAAACCCCAATCTCGGCCAATACTCACAGGAAAAGGTTAAGCATCAGCAACATGCCTTAACCAACCATTACTCACTCATTCCACATTCAGCAATATCTAACAACTCAGCAAATAAAGCATTACAAAAATGGCTTGACAAACTAACCAGATGTATGTTGACCAGACTGAAATTTGGACACAATGTGCCATACCCAAGTCCGCCATTCACAATTCTCCCAAAGAGCGAGAAGCCAAAACAAAGTCACGACAATCATGTCACACATACGTCACGCCATCTGTCACAAACCACATACATCATTATCCACATTCACCACACAGACCGCAATTCACTCATTACGTACTACATTGTCAACCCGTGCTTCCACTTCGTACAACAATTTTCATCATAGTCCACATCTTGATACCACCGTCACGATCACAGGTCACACATACGTCACACCATCTGTCACAACCCACATGCATCATTAGTCAGATTCACCAACAGCCCTCAAATTTTCCTTCCGTCTCAAGTTCTCAACCCCCCACTGATAAATCCTTTCCGCTCGCGTCAACGCAAAGAGAAAATCAACTCAATCCTTCTCGTAAGTAAACTTCATTTTCACCGTATTTATTATCAAATGTCTCGCATATAACACTTCAAATAGTTTATATAAACCACCCTCATCATCAACACTACATAAAAACCATTCTCACACACAATTCCACAATGTTTTTGCGCACGAAATATCAACGCATATTTCGCGCGGACCACATGGTGTATTCATAAACCACCAAAATCAATATTTTTATGCAAGCACGTTGTTCCAAGACCTGCTAGCGGGTTAGAAACGTGCTGTCCCGGTTATGCTCGGAACCTGATGATAACATAACCAAGGTTTTAACAAAAAACGATATGGGACTTGGTCTGGGTGGCAAAAACACACTGGCATTCACCCAGACCTTGGCATCATTCCACACATGATTGCACCCGGGTTTTGCCTACACAAACAACACACAAACTCATTTTATCACAGTTAATATCTATAATCTCATTATGTTACTGTTCTATATTTTCAATATGTTACTGTTCTATATTTTCATTATGTCATCTTCATATTATTCACACCACGAATCAAACATTATACCATTTATCAAACAATAAACCATTCATCATACATCAAACCACTATAATTATCCAACACCTCACTTCAAACCATTAAGAAATAACTTAATATAGACCCAATAGCTGTTCCAACTGGACAGGGTCCCCAAAACATGTTCCAGGATCCGAATACCTGCAACCACCAATTCGATCTGACCTAAACGAAAAATAAATAAACAGTGCGCTTTTGCGTGATTTTGTGCAATTTCGGCGCCCCATTTATGTTTTGGCGCCCCCTAAAAAGTCTTCGCTGGGGGGGGCATGCCCCCCCCCCCGGCCCCCCCTGCCAGCACGCCACTGGGCAGGGTACTGAGCGTGTTTTGGTTCACGAAATGCCAAAGAATGCTCAATATCATATAGATGGAGCAAATATAGTTTTCGCGTACCTCAAGGTATTCACTACAGCCTGTTTCACGCAATAAGCGATCATCAAGCTCGCCTGCACTTGATGATCGCTTATTGCTTGAAACAGACTGTAGTGGTTACATTGACGTAAGCGAAAACTATGCGCGATAATGCAAAGCTCTAAGCGATAATGCAAAGCTCACTTCCTTGTGGTCGTATGAGCAATCTGGCCCCAAGACACTTCACGCATGTCTGGATGCGCATGTGTCTGAGTATTGTACCACATGCGCTTGGTGAGAGCAAGAGTATGGTGTATAAATACGAAGTCACTCGCATCTAGACTGCGTTACAAGCTGCACTGACGAGCCGTTGAACGGCGAAACATGCATGTCTGCAGATTTAACTATATATACTCCTTCACTTGTGTTGTTGAGCACTCTGTGAGGTTAATTGGTGGCTATATAAGCTATAATGCAAAAGCTCACTTCCCTTGTGGTCGTTTGAGCACTCTGGCCCCAGGACACTTCACGCATGTCTGGATGCGCATGTGTCTGAGTATTGTACCACATGCGCTTGGTGAGGGCAAGAGTATGGTGTATAAATACGAAGTCACTCGCATCTAGACTGCGTTACAAGCTGCACTGACGAGCCGTTGAACGGCGAAACATGCATGTCTGCAAAAGCTCACTTCCCTTGTGGTCGTTTGAGCACTCTGGCCCCAAGACACTTCACGCATGTCTGGATGCGCATGTGTCTGAGTATTGTTCCACATGCGCTTGGTGAGGGTGAGGGTGAGGGCAAGAGTATGGTGTATAAATACGAATTCACTCGCATCTAGGCTGCGTTACAAGCTGCACTGACGAGCCGTTGAACGGCGAAACATGCATGTCTGCAGATTTGACTATATATATATATATATATATAGATTTTCGCTTACCTCAAAACTTGTCTGCAACAGGCTGTTTCATCTGTAAAAGAATCATCAGTCAGAATCATCACTGCCTGATGATTCTTTTACAGATTCTTTTACAGATGAAACAGCCTGTTGCAGACAAGTTTTGAGGTAAGCGAAAATCTATAATTTGCTCTAACTATATGTTGTCGAGCACTCTTTGCGTTTCGTAGACCTAAACCTACACGTATATATATATATATATATATTTTCACTTACCTCAAAACTTGTCTGCAACAGGCTGTTTCATCTGTAAAAGAATCATCAGGCAGTTTACAAATATCGAAAGAAATGACCGCTTATATGCTTCCTGCCGGAGCGTGGGAGTGTGTGTGGGAGACAATGTGTGCATGCATGGCTTTGTTTGCGTTGTTTACGCGAAATTTGTTATTTCAGCTCTTTTGTTGAGTAAACAATCCTTGTTTTTGATCCTCCCGTATACGAAATAGAATGTTTTAAAATTTGCCAATTAATACTGAAATCCTTATTGTTTTCTTTCAATGTCCATTATATATATATACATGCATTTGACGTAATCTTCTTCATAGTAGAATTGAACTTTTAAGTTAGTGGAAAACCAAGAATTAAGATTTAAGTTTAAATATTTCAATTTAGCTTCCAAAATTGAGCTATGACTATATCGACCACGATTCGGATCCTACGCCATCTGATGGGTAAGTATTGTTTTACACGTTCATAATTTTTTCCATTTTATATCTACTTATATACAATATTAGAATGAACAGCTTTGGCTTTTGTGAATTTCGCCCCTTCATGCCCATTTCTAAAACTGAAGGACCTGCCAAGCAAAAGTTATAAACATAATGAATATCGGTACTCGTGCATGTGATGGAAATGCAATCTTGTACAGTACAATCTAAGAAGGGTTTTCAGGACGTTTGTTTGATCTACATATGGGTATTTGTAGGAATTTTGTGGGAAAAGGTTTTGTGAAGTAAAGCTAAAAATATTAGTCTAGGATCTGTATATGAGTTTATGTGCATTTCATTTAGGACAGATAATCTCAACTGTTTTAGGGTAAAATGACTATGACGGACAGCATGGCATATGTGTCAAAACCCGAATCCGGGACGAAATGCCCGAAAATGACTATATAGTGCTTCTCGAGTGCTTATAGTGTTTAGAATGGTTACTTATAGGGGTGGTCATAGGAGATTGTGAAATGTCTAAGTATGATATTTTATGAGAAAGTGGCTATACACCATAACAGGTGAACTGACTATTTTATACATCATACAACTTTCAACACCACAGAATTGCTATTTTTCCTTATTTCTATTTTTCTCTATTTATTCAAATATAATACGAATACATTTCGTAAATAGTGTTGCTATTTTGTAGAGAAACAATACGTTTAAGTACACTTACCCCCTACCAATGGACGTTTTTCGCCATGTTTTGGCCATTTTCCTTGCTGTTTGTCATCGAGACAGGCAGAAATTCACGCAAAGTAATACTTGAGCTATATGATAGTTGTCCCAAGAATACTCCAGGCAAGTTTTGTCAGGTTTCGATTTAGTTCGATTCATTTGACCTTCGACATTATAGCAGCTTCGTATTTTCAATAATGGCACCTGTGCAAGTGTCGATTTTCTGCTCCAAATCACGTCATTTCGTCACCAAATATAACCTCTATTGCAGCATCCAAAAAAATAGATTGTGGACAGATACAAAATTTACCACCCTATAGATGAGTGGAAACTACTGTACAATGTGCAAAGTATTCTGAAAGTTTCGCGCGGGTGGGTGACTATTTAAATGTGCGAAATTTGTACTAAACAAAGGCTAATATAGGTTATTTATTGATAGGATATCAGGCAATAGTTTTCTTTTGTATCCTGTATAAGAATAGAAATTTATAAAAATATAAAGCTTTTTTCTTCAATAATTCAAATAATTTTGATGATAAGTTTAGCTTGAGTGCTGCGTGAATATATTTTGTCCAACCCTGACAGCTCTGCCCACGCAATGTTTTCGCGAAACTATCAAACTACATTGAACAATATACTGTACTTCCACTGATCTTCAGGGTGGTAACAATTTGTATGTTATCATTTTGTGAGCAGTTTTCTTTCAGGATAGTTGCCACAATCTAATTTTTTGGATGCTGCAACAGAGATTATATTTGGTGACGAAATGGCGTGATTTGGAGCAGAAAATAGACACTTGCACAGGCGCCATTATTGAACAAAACGAAGCTTCTATAATGTCGAAGGTCAAATGAATCGAACTAAATTGAAACCTGACAAAACTTGCCTGGAATATTCTTGGGACAACTATCATATAGTATCGTCCCGGATTCGCGTTTTGGCACATATGCCATGTTGCCCGTCATCATCAGTTTATCTTAAAACAGTTATATAACCGGGCGAGAGATCTTGGCATTAATGTATTATAGGCCGTCAGCTACTGCACCAAAACGTTTAGTTTCATTGGACACCTCGCTAAGCTAAGAACTTTACATATTCTTATAGATTAAAACACGCTGAATCCAAATCTAAAAAGTTCTTGTCGAGATACCCTGCAGTTTTTTTTGTATTTCTCGATTGAAATCTTAAAAAATTCACTGTTTTGAACTACGTTTATTAGCAATTCCGTGCAAAATTCATCGTTCAAAAAGCGTTTCGTAAGAATCGGACCAATAGCCTGTATGCATACCTCCTACATCTCGGGCATATCTCGGGTCATTTTAAGATATACAAAATAGTGATGTACAAAACATTTGTAAACAAAATGTTACGTATTTAATTCATATCAGGTTTCCGATAAAAATAAGCTTTTTTCTGATCGTTTGAATGTGTTTCTTTTTTGGCAGCGATGAAGCGTAATATAGAAACAGTAGAGCTTCGTGCTACAGCTAGAAATAATTTTTTGATTTTTTCTTGAATATGTTATAAGATTTAATATTTTTTAATTCAGACTTTAACTCATTCCAGATATTTACACCTTTATTGTAAAGTGAATGTTTGACAAAATTAGTTCTTGAGTATGATTTATGAAGTTTAAATGCGTTCCTTGTGTTGTGTTCATGTATTTTGTTTTTAGTTACATAATAATTGCTAAAGTATTTTGGTAAATTTTCCAGGTAGTGATATCGAAACATGAATAAACTAGTTAGAAAATCATTAATTTTTTTAATATTCAGAATGTTTGATTTATTAAATGGTGGTTCAGAGTGCTCAGAATACGATTTGAACATCATTAATCGAATTATTTTCTTTTGGATAGATTTTATAACTTTTTTCACAATTAAATCAATGTGATCATTCCAAGTTAGGTGTTCATCAATAATAACACCAAGGAAAGTTGTATTTTTAACTTGCTTAATTGGTTGTCCATTTATAGAAATTGTTATATTGTGTTTAATCTTTTTATTTGATGATCTAAATAGAATAAATTTTGTTTTAGATGCATTCAGTGATAATTTATTACTGCTAATCCAATCAGCTATTTTATTTATTTCATCTTGCATGATTAAATTTAATTCTTTTAAGCAAGAATGACTGTGGAAAGTATTTGTGTCATCTGCAAACAATATTTTGGAAACTAGTGTGCTGCAATTTTGGATATCATTTATGTATAATAAAAATAAAAGTGGCCCCAATATTGAGCCTTGAGGGACACCACTAGTTATTGTCATTGCTTCAGACTTAGTTTCATTATATTTTACAATTTGTTTTCTATTGGAAAGGTAGTTCTCAAACCATTTAAGTGTAACACCTCTAATTCCATAGTATTCCAATTTCTTAAGCAGAATACTATGATTAATAGTATCAAACGCTTTTGACAAGTCAAGGAAAATACCAATTGTATATTGTCCTTTGTCTATTGATTTTGTTATTTTATCAATAAACTCAATTATAGCGAGTTCAGTTGATCTATTCTTACGAAACCCATACTGGTGCTCCGAAAGAATATTATTTTTTTCAACAAAATTGATGAGACGTTTATACATAATTTTCTCAAGTATTTTTGCAAAACAAGTCTACAACATATTAACATAAAATTGACGCGTAAATTGTAAAATATAGCATCTTGTTTTATACGCAGATAAGTTTTCAATACTAAAGTAAATTTGACTACCATGAATACTAGCTAATCCCACATTTAGCAATTCCACATTTTATAGTGGTCTTAAATAAAATATTGTGTACAAATATAGTCCTGTTTATAGTATATAATAGTTAATAAGACGGTAAAAGATAAGACTGTACAATACTCCTTTTGGCATGACATTTTTTGCAGACCGTCTCACAATCACATACTTATAATTTTCATAATAGAAATTCATACTTCATATCCATGGGCAAATTCTCCTCTAAATTACTAAATTGCTTATATTTAATGTCTTTTCAAGCCTGTACTTTACATTTACACATACATCACTCATGTTTGTATTGTAAGGTGAACAAACACACGGAACACTGCAGCTTTGACTAGTCAATTCTAGCCAATGTATGGATCTGATATGCTGTGTTTATATTATTAGACTATATACATGTGTTAAATTATACTCCTGATTTTCAACATAGTTAACATTTGCTACTGATGAATAGACTTCAATAATATGACCTATTTGCTAACACATCCATGTCGAATAAATAGTTCATTTGTGTTCCTCCATCCCTGAATACCACATGTTGAAGTCGTGTATCAATGTGTTTAAAAAGGCTTTTGAAACTGTGCAAGGGTGTGTTAGTGACACCTGGCATTCTGACAACATCCATGCATCTACAATTTTTTCACATACCTGATTGTAGTATATTATGGACTATCGAGAAGATTGGTAACCTAACATATTTCAGCAAATGACATCTTTACAAGTTACTGGTTGAATGAACTTATACAATTTAGGGCCAAATAGAATTGTAGAATATTATTCCTTCACGACTACAGTGGGACCACCATGAGCAGATACATGTACGCTTAGCGTACCTATTTTTGAAAGATGTGGTTTCGCGAAACTACTAATAAACATAATCACGCGACAGTGAATTTTTAAGATTTCAATCGAAAAATACAAAAAAACTGCAGGGTATATCGACAAGAACTTTTTAGATTTGGATTCAGCGTGTTTTAATCTATAAGCATATGTAAAGTTATTTTAGCTTAGCGAGGTGTCCAATGAAATTCATTTTCTAGCCATCTTTTGGTGCACTAGCTCACGGCCTATTACGGACATAAAATGTTAAATGGCGTTTGCAAACGATTGCACTTCAATATCATGTTTGAAAGTTACCGCTTTTAGAGTGACGTTTTCGTTTTTAGTGCAAAGTTTCCATGGAAACGTTGCAGTATTGTTGTGGTGGCAAATTGCATGGACGAGTCATGCATTCATACATCTATTCATACATACAGGCAGAGTGTAAACTTCCGGGGTGTGCTCACGATTAACGTGCAAATTTGTGATATATTAAATTTCTGGAATTTATTGCTTACTGGACATTTAAAATGATATTAATACGTATTAACTATTATGTACTTTTTTCTTCCAATTTAACGAAACATTTTGATCTACTCTGATCCGTATCAACTAAATATCGTCATATTATTTACCTTCAAAAACTGAGAAGCTGTTTGCGAAGTAGAAGATATTATACACATGTTTTTATTATATGGTCTGTAGACTAAATCGATTGAAAAGAAGCATATTGATATTGCCAATTAAAGTTTACATAACTGTTCATAAAATTGTATTATTAGCCGTTTTCACAATAGAAGACGAACAAGTCGTCTAGACGAACAAATCGTCTCAGTCGGACAAATCGTCTGATGTGAAAACGAGTCGGACAAAATTTCAGACGAACAAATCGTCTAAATTTGTCCGACCCTTTAATCGTGTGGACGAACAAGTCATCGAAAAACGTCTTGGATTCATACACGTCGAACAAAATACACGAACAAATTAAAATATTGCGGTATCTCAATCGCGAGGAGAATGGAAATAGCGGTATTTTGGGAAAACAAAATGGCACACAGCTATGTTTTTGTCTGTCTAGAATTCATATTAGACAAACAAATTGCCAGACGATTTGTTCGTCAAGACGACTTGTCCGTCTTCTAGTGTGAAAATGGCTATTGTAATAGCATAAACTAAAATAAAGCTATAAATAATACATTACTACTACATGTGTACGAAACGTTGCTGAAATAATAGCAATTACTAATGTCCGACTGCGATGCTTGGCCGAATCGGTTCTAAATTAATATATATCTATACTTCTATATACTGTTTTGATATATTTACACTTTTATACTGTTTTAATAAACACAAAATTGCTTTTGCACATGCAATAGTATTGAAAAAGGCATAAATATCAAAGAAAATCTGGACGTAAGTCTGTGCCGTTGGTACCGGTAATACCTATTTTTAGAAAGCGAAACTATTACAGTCTTTCCGCTTACAAAAGAACAAAACGTCCGCTCTAAAAGAAAATTTCTTTTTTCGATAAATTTTCATGGAATTTTCCTGTTTTGAAGAATAAAAATGAAATAGTTAAAATAATAAAAAATAAGTATGGTTTATCCATAGCCTGTTGAAACTTTGCACTATCCTTAGGATCTTTGAGTTCTTCAGAATTTGTTTCATAATTCTGTGATACTCTTGGTGTCATGCAAACTTTAGCCTTTCATGATCTAAATGCAAATTCTAAATATATCTATACAAAAAACTAACATTAACTAACTCCTATTCGAACCCTGTCTAACCCAAATCCTATAAACCTTATGCATGTAAAGGCAGCTTCCACCTTAGCCTGCGTAGCAGACGGTCAGCCCGCGGAACTCCTAAAAGGTGGGCAAGGCAGAAGCTGGAAAGACCGTCTGCAAGGTTTGGGTGTGTATTTGATATGTCCGTCCACCAGTGGACGGGAATTGATGATTGGCTGTACTATTTTTACCGCTGTCAATCAATAGGAAATGTGTGTTAATTAATGTAATATATCTAACACGCAATAACAATAGCTCTGAGCACAGAGACAAAAGTTTGTAAATTAAAATATTTTAAGGAACGAGACGCCAACTGTTAATTCTGAAACGTTAATGAGAGGTCCAACGGCACTTGTTTCTACAGTATAGGTTTAGGTTTTATCTTGAAAAGAATCCACAGCGTTATATCGCTATACCGTTCAGCAGGAACGTTAAGTTTTTTTTATTTAAAATTGCGCTGTTTGTTTACATAAGTAATGACATCTATTTTTAGCTGTGAGTTTAGTCTATTGTTAGTTACTTCTTGAAAGGGGGCGGAAATCAAATACACTGCCAAACCTTGCAGACGGTCTTTCCCTTCCCCGTTTTTGGGTGTTTCGCCGCAGGACCGTCTGCCTCGCAGGCTACTTCCACCTTGGCTCAACCCCCAATAATCCAGAGAAATTGGTTCACATACATATAATCAAAACTTGGCAAATGCCCCGGTGTATGAAGAATGCAATATTCCTATATTATAATAGTTAATACGAGACTCGTTGTTTGAGTGGTTATATCAATACTGATTTTAATATGCATGGTATGCCAACTATATACAAGTGACGTCACATAAATACATGACATGACATCACATCATTACATCCCTCATAAATACATGACATCACATCATTACATTACCTTGACCTAGCAATATGGCGGAGCTCGCCCAAAGTAGCTCTGACTTAAATTTTGAAATTCAAGGCACAGCGTTAGTGCTTAATCCTATTATCAGTTACACAGGTGTTGTTAGCACATTGAACCACCAAGTTAGTGAACAGAATAATGATTTATTTAATACTTCCCTATTTTTAACTACTAGAAGTTACTACCGCAAGGAAAGTGCTGCCGAAGCCGGCATCAATGCAATAAACAAAAGACAATAGACCTCCTCAGCTTCGTATGCAAATTAGCCATTTCAAGTCATGTGATCCCTTTTGAGATATGTGATATTTTGATATATATTTTCAAAAATGTATTATACTTGTTCATATACATGCAGTAGTCCATATGTATAAAAAGTTTGTTTACAACTATGATATTGTTTTGAATTGCTACTATTGTACCAATTATATTTGTTCATAATTTGTTAAGAATTTTTGAGAATATTAATTAAACCATGGTTCCTCAAGCACTAAATGACATGTCTTCGTCAATAATTCATTTCACAGTTTCCGGTGTCATCAGATATCCGGTGTTGATGCGAGTACAGACAGATGATGTACAGCTTAAATACTCATTGTTCGCATCTATTAATGAATTGTTGTAGTTCATTTCAGTGTACAATGTAACAGTGTAACCATTCAAGTACAGTTTGTGTATGGTAGAATGGTAGATGATCATCTGTGTATCACAGTCAAATTGTCTTTCAAATTCATCACAGATAATAGCTGTTGCACATGAAACAAATGAAGATGGAAGTGCACCTATTTATGGCAATGACCCATCATTTAAACTCTGTAGACAGATTTTCAATTCCTCATTATTTTGTCGCTACGATATATAGTGTTAAACTATACTGGTATATTGTAACATTCACTTTGAGCATTCTGGAGATACCTATATAAAACAGAGAATGGGTTAACTAACATGCAATCACAAAGATTGTACTATTTGAAAGTACTAACTAAAGTTTCACAGAATGTGTTAAGCCTGGTCCATTTACTAGTTACTGTTGTGAACAAATCAAGGTGACCGATGTAATAGAGTGTTCATATATCTCTATAGTCAGTTAAGACCGATTTACATACAGCACACAAAAGACAAGATACATCCTGACTATTTCCCACAAGATTTATGACCAAATGGAAACCAGGCCTTATAAAATGTAACAATTTAGAAGCAGTTCCAGCGAACAAAAGCAACAAATTGAGAAAGTTGCTGAATAGTTGTGTATACTTTGCCCGACCTTCCAACTTTGTGAATTGAAAATGAGTGAGAATATGATAAACATACACATCTTATATGCAACATGCCTATGGGTCGCCCCCCTCTCCACCTCAACATTTTCAAAAATAAGTCACAGAAATAAAAATAAGTCACAGAAATATAGTTTCCACAATTTGTAAGCATGTTGGAAAGAAAAATAAGTCCCAGAAATATAGTTTCCACAATTTGTAAGCATGTTGGAAAGAAATCAAACAGTCAGACTTCAATCATAAAAATCATATGTGATTGATTCATTCAATCAAAAAAAAAATTGTGATTGAAAATATTAAAATATTGGACTGCTTCCGTCCTTTTGCTCAATTCAATGTCAAATCATCTAGAAATACGTAATTTTATGGCCATTTATTGAACGAAACTTCTAAGGAACAATTCAGACATGAAAATGCGTGAGAAAAATGTAGTTATGCGTGCGAGCGTGAGATAGACGCCAAATGCGTGTGTCTCACGCAATATGCGTGAGAGTTGGAAGGTCTGGGCCTTTGCTTACACATGGTTTGGGAGTTTAATATGAGAACTCTCCAACAAACTGAATATTTTTAACTAAACAGGATGATTTTTGTAGTCTTCAGGTAAACAGATCTATCATTATCATGGGAATCCACATGCCAATATGCCATATACAAGACCTTGAGGTTCTTTACCATAATGTATTGCCCATATTTGGTTTTCATTCTGATCCTGATCAGGTTGTACACTAATATCAATGAGTACTTTATCATTATGTTGTGCTACCACCACGGGTAGATCACTGATATTTTATGCTACCACCACGGGTAGATCACTGGTATTTTGTGCTACCACCACGGGTAGATCACTCGTATTTTGTGCTACCACCACAGGTAGATTAATGGTATTTTGTGCTACCACCACGGGTAGATCACTCGCATTTTGTGCCAACACCACAGGTAGATCACTCGTAATTTGTGCTACCACCACAGGTAGATCACTTGTATTTTGTGAAACAATTGCTTCTATCACTAACGGTAAATCATCACTATTTCTAGTTATTGTAGCTGCTTTATTTCCTTGTACAGTTTGACATATCTGATAAGAAAACATGTTTCTATCAAATGAAACATTAACAACCTTTGGTAAGTCATCTATAGACAAAAATTCCAAACATGGGTCGAGAACTGCAAACCCACTATTGAAGGCGTTGAAATAAATTTGATCTCCTTGTAGTAAGACATTATCAATTGTCATTTTTTACCATGTGCTCAAAGGAATATTTTGCGCCGTTAGGAGCGCCGACAAAGACTTAAAAGCACATTGTTTTCCTCTAGAATTAATGCTAAAAAGGGCATCGCCTTGATGTATATTAGCCGAAAGAAATAAAGCCATAACTTACCTGTAAACTCGTTCCTTCTATGTAAAATTCCAGCAAAAACTTCGTTCGTCACAAAGTGAATCATGGAATCATGCATGCGGCTAACATAGTTTCTCGGCCTCACCCCTCATTTTAGAAACATCCCCCGGAATTATTCCCCCGGAATTGCGGACAGACACGCGGACACATTCGATCGAGATCTTGCCCATATATATGTCGCGCGAAAGACTGGGTCAAGTGAACTCTGGCGAAACACAAGTGCGTCAAGAATAGGGAGCTGCCTAACGGCAGCAATTGCATGCATATATTAATTGTATATCTATTTCCGGTACACTACATCTTTCTTCCGGAAAGGGTTTACGAATAGCTAAATACATTTTTTGGGGGTTTTTTTCTTTCTAACTACTAAGAAACAAACATCAAGATTAGAATGACTTTCACATTAATAATATACAAAATCCTTTGATTTCGTGGATTTTGATACGCGTCCCGATCTTGTTCGTATTACTGCATCATTTGCAGTTTCTTGCTCTCTTACAATTTCATTCACTTCTTGAGCTATTTTTTGATTTTCTAAAACGTCATCAAATATTAACGCCCTTCCCCAGGCGGGGCGTGAACCAAATGTTTGACATTTCTAACATATAGTTTCCCGTCAAGTGTACTAACCACCTTACAAGTATCCCTCCTCACAAATTCATTCAATAATAACGTTTTACCAGACTGAATTTAGAATCAAGTTTACCACCCACTTTACTCCTGGCCAGATACACAACATCACCAATAGCAAAGGAATGTGTTTTTACACCATGCTTCTGATCGTGGTAAAACTTCATCTGCTTTTGGTACGTTCGAGCCTTCTCTTCTGCTTCATCTGGTCTCATATCAGAACTCGACGGCCCTATGGATGGATGCTCTGTGGGTATCTCTCTATTAAAAATCATACTTGAGGGCGTTTTTACTTCCCTATTTATACCTACTAGAAATACATGCATGCAGCAACCCCTCGCCACAGCTAAACAACGACAGTTTCCAACATTACACTAAGCTTTTTTGTTGCAAAATCTGCGATGAAAAATGCAGGAAAAGGCCGTTGCACCAGCAGTCTTTCTTCTGGAAATGGGATTCGGTAAATCAGTGGCCGTGTTTGGTATCTTCGATTCAGGCATCATTTTCGCTAATAAACAGAATTGAATTCTCTACACCCCCCTCTCCCATTTATGACGCACTCAAAGGACAGCGTCATATAACTTCTTGACATAAGTTCATCTCAAATGAGTTTGAAGGAAAATAATACTCTAATAGCTTGAAAGGAAAACTGTAGGAGTTAAGGGTTTTTCACTTTCATAGGGTTTCTTGAAAGATACGCAACGGAAATATTTCGTAAGTAGTGGAAGCACTGTAGTCATAGCAACACTGACACAAAATAATACAAATTTTTAGGGTACAAACATAGATATAATAAACCTAGATTGCTGACTCATACCTAGCGGAGGCGTGACCTGCATGATAAATCCAAGATGGCCGCCATTCAGGCAAAAGACTATAACCTCTACGGGGAAATCCATATTTTTTGCATTTTGCGTCGTCCCAGTGTTTCGAATCCACTTCGATCAAACTTTTTTGGCAACAACTACTTATCGTGAAGGGTTTAGATGCAAACTGGACAGCTGGGGATGAATTGATGTAAAAATATCGCTCGCCGAAATTTGTACGAAATCGTCACTTGGTCAGTTCGAGTGAATTATTTTGGTCCATTCTGCATCCAAAGCCTTCAAGGCCAAAGGCGTATACCTTGAAGGCTTTGGATGCAGAATGGACCGTTTGGGATGAATTATATTAAAATATCGTTCTCGGAAGCTTGACATGAAAATGTCACTTGCTCAGCTCGAGTCATTTACTGCAGACAAGTACTTTAAATGTACTTGGTTTAATACATTTAGTCATTAGATATTTTGAGGAATATTCGGAACATTACTTAGAGGATAAAAGCAGTATTTAAAAATAAGTCCACTGTTAACTGATGCCAAATATCACCTAGAGGTGAAATTTGACACACAGACATGGTATGTGTGCAATGCAGCCTATTTGAACTCACTGTATGAAATGGCAGACAGCATATATTACTCATGAAAGCAAGAATTTGAACATTATATTGATTAGGCTTTTCCCGGGGAGATCATGAGACCAGACTGGGTAATATTAATATGGCAGATTTCGACAAGGAAACATTTATGCAGCAGGGAAAAATTCAAGTGTGACAGTGTGTAGTGTGCAAAATTGTGGCGAGTGCACTGCAAATTTGAGTGTTGTTTCTGATTTTCAGTATTGTTTTAAAACATTTAACTTAACATTTAACAATACAGTAACAGTGTGCAACCTGTTCATGTACTGAAAAATATCAAGTATGCATCGGCCAGACTTTCCATGGTGGTCGTGAAATATAAACCTCTATAAAATAAATTCAGTTCATTAAACTTAACAGATTCATGTATGCTTGGATGAAATCCATACATTGTTATACTACTATTAATTATCATTTCTATAGTAAAAATATATTAATCATTCAAGTAATTAATGGCAAATTTTCCTACTTTGTTGAACCTCAATAAAACTAACATGAAGTTTTCTTGCGTGTCCAAAACTAAATTTCTTGACATGTCATCTAGTGAGAATGAATGTCCAGATTAGCAATATGTTAGTGTTTTCTATTTATGGTTCTTTTTAACACGACATTTAGTAAGCTATATGGTAAGCTGGGGAAAGAAGTCAGAGGGTTGTAAGAGGTGGGGGAGGGACCATAATCTCATTTTCCATTCCCAATTTTAATTGCTATTTTTATTGCTTTTTTGTAATCCCAGTCGTCTCAGCAAGTAAAGCCTGTTACAGACATTACTTTTATCCTCTAAGTAATGTTCCGAATATTCCTCAAAATATCTAATGACTAAATGTATTAGTTGTCTGCAGTAAGTGACTCGAGCTGAGCAAGTGACATTTTCATGTCAAGCTTCGGCGAGCGATATTTTAATATAATTTATCCTAAACGGACCACTCTGCATCCAAAGCCTTCAAGGTATACGTCTTTGGCCTTCAAAACCACAAATTTCCTTTATAAAATACTCTAAACCAGAGTAATTCACTCGAACTGACCAAGTGACGATTTCGTACAAATTTCGGCGAGCGATATTTTTACATCAATTCATCCCCAGCTGTCCAGTTTGCATCTAAAACCTTCACGATAAGTAGTTGTTGCAAAAAAGTTTGATCGAAGTGGATTCGAAACACTGGGACGACGCAAAATGCAAAAAATATGGATTTCCCCGTAGAGTTAAAAGTCTTTTTGCCCTGAATGGCGGCCATCTTGGATTTATCATGCAGGTCACGCCTCCGCTAGGTATGAGTCAGCAATCTAGGTTTATTATATCTATGGGTACAAAACAGGATACAAATTTGCCAAAAATAATTAAAAAATAGTTGTTTTAGCTATAGAATTCCGAATTTATGATGTAGGTATGTTATTATTCGTTATATGAGCTTTAAACTAATGTAAAATTCAAGCTTCCGTTCAAATATAAATTTTCGAAATGTTCACAAAACTATTAAACTGCATTTTACGATAAAAATTCCTTTTTGAAATGAAATCAGTTTAAAATATAAGTGTAAAAATGATTTCGTTCTCCTTTTAATTTAGACCTTTTTCATCATTAGACGGCCGGCCAGCCTCGAAAAAAGTGACTGTCGATGGCATTTTTTGTTACAAGCAGGAAACCACACTAAATGTAATCGAAGTGTGTTCACTTTGACGGTGAAAGTGGTTGCCTTCCGTAATTTTTCTATTTATGCACCGAAATTGGAAGGTTTTTATAACGACATTTCGATAGATGGGAATCCATTTAAAAGCAATTTTCGATATCATGAATTTATTGTAATTGGTTCACTACCTAATTAACATGTGCAAATTTCTCCTCTTCTTAATTGTCATAACTCAAAGTGACATGCTAATGAGAAAGTGGTATTACTATTACACTTGTTAAAATACCTGTATGATGGCGAGTTTCAAAATAAGGATGGATTTATTAGGACGAGTGGTTACCCGAAGGCTTAAATTCGTAAATTATTGCGTTTAATTTCGAATATTTACCGATTTTGAAAGTCTATGTCTTGTAGTAAAACAGCGTGTTTGCGCCAACATGCTGTTTTTCAACCATTTACATGCCAAAACTCGACTGGCTCAACAGAAATATATTGTGTTACAAGGGTGGCAACCGGGCATATAATACTGATTCGTATGTAATCTAAACATATGTGATGGTTGCCTGTCTGTAACACAACAAAAACATATTGTTGTGGCTTCTTTTTGAAAGGTCGTGTTTTGATGTATTTGCGCCATGTTTCTTATTAGCATATCATTTTTAATTATACGAAAGAAGACTACCCGAGGTTTACAAATGTTAATTAGATAGTCAGCCAATTAAAATAAAACACTAATATAAAATGCAGCATTCGACAAAAATCCCATCCTTCGAAATGTTTTAGAAAAAACCTTCAAATTTTAGCACATAAATAAAAAATTACAGTTGGCAACCATTCTCACTCCCAAAGTAAACACTATCCTAAGACATTTTGCGTAGTTTCATGCTTGTATCAAAAAATGCCATCGACAGTGTTTTCTAGACATTTTTTTCAAGCTTGGCCGGCCGTCTACATATAAAATATACGATACTTTAACCGTAAATAAATGAAAAACTATATATACAAAGCAGGAGTTTTTAGAACAAAAATACATCAACACTTTTATTGTTTTAATCTCCGAGCCGGGCGATAGCCCGGGCGAGGTACTAATTCCGCTCGGTTATTTATCACACCCGGAAAAAAGGAAATCCATGGGAGATCTAAAGTTCATCAATAATCGCGGGCGCGCGGTTCAAGGTTGGTGGCATCACAGTTAATAGAAATGAGATGGTTAGGCTAGCCGGCAAACTTCAAAGGCGGCGGCAAATGATGTCGGGGATCAAAGGGAAAAAAGTCACGTGGCAACTTAGCGGCACCTGCTGTGCGATCTTATTATATTTACATATAGGAGTGATTGAATTTCCAGCCAAAAGATCAAATTTCAGATCGTTTTGCCAGACAAAAACGAATATATTTTTAAGGCGTGCAAGGCAAGTACTTTAGAAGGAAAATCAGTTACTTTTAAAGCGGCATGAGCGAGGAAGAAGCCATAGTAGTTCACCGAGTGGATCGTCTATATATTCGTCTGCTGAAACAGACTTGGAGGTTGTTTTCGGTTGTTTTAACCTTGAATTGAGCGTTGCCGTTGTTAAAACGGAAGCAGCCGAGATAGACAGCGAATTTTGCGATGCTGTGACAGAAATCGAAGGCAAGAAATCTTTCCCGTAAGCACGTATTATTGACGAAGATATTTACGGTACAGAAACGAATAAAGCGCTAGCTGCTGTATCGTCCAATAAAGCCTTGTTCAATGATGTACTGCCGATTTACAAAACGTTCACCAGGAAAAGAAACCAGGACAAGATGCTGGAATTGTTTTATGGTCTGATCCGTCGATCGTGCGAGCTGCTGAAATGCGAAGACTATAAAATAGCTAACTTAATCATGATACTGAAGGTGACGATAGTGCTTCAAAACTTGATCCTGCTGAATACGGACCTCTCTTATATCGCTGGCTATATAGTAAGTAAACTTCATCAGAAAAATAGAGCAAACAGGACAAATCTAATGAGGAACTCAAACTCTGTTGCACGCTATGAAGTCGACTGAAACAGCTCAAGAATTTATTTCAGCGCGAAGCAGAGGTGGACTTGTATCGCCCACTGCTGACTTGGTTGGAATCCTGGAAGTCGCCGAGTTGTCTTTTAGAAGCGAAGTAAGCAACGCAAAGGATATATTAAGAAACATACCAACTGACTTGATATGTAGTAAAGTGCTTGATTTTCCTGTTGTGAAGTCTTTGTGGAGAATATCGTTATGTCATCTGGCATTGATATTTCATCGCCAACTCAAAAGTTATGCTTGGAAAATGTCGTCAAACTTTATTTAAGAGTAAGATCCTTTTCATACGTTCGTGACTTTATAACAAAATACAAAATAAAAGAGAAACAAACAAGACCAAGGCACTACGAAAACAATTAGAAAAGTCTGATGGGAAATGAACAATCACACAAATTGCTTTAGTATATCATTTTTGCTTATGGATTAATATTGTATTAAATTGTGAAATGTGAATATTGAATAATAGTGCAACAAAATTACATTCGATTTTTAACTTTGTATTGAAGTTTGCAACAGATAGAACTGTTTTGAAAAAAAATATCATTTATTTTGCAAAGCTTTCGTTCTGTAAACCTGAATTTTCTTCAGTGCTTTGAGAAATAAATAATGGTATGTTTCACAAAACAATTATAGCAGTCACAATTATAATTCCAAATGACGACTTCATTAAAAATTTCTTTACACAGTAAATTTCTTTATATCAGTTCTGCTCTAGTTCTTCATATCCTATTGATACTAATAGGTGGCGCTGCTAATCTTTGTTACCTATCAAGACCTAAAATATTTGGAGCAATCTTTTGCAGACATGGTGGTTGCACGTTGGTTGATAGGTAACAAATAATATGCTATTTATAATGCTTTCTTGCCTGCTTTTGGTTTGTAATAGTTCTTGTAGTCCCTAAGGACACGTTCACTCGGGAGAATGAGGGCACCACTGTCTTGCACCTCACGGTATGCACTAGCAGATTTCGCATGAAGTAACAGGGTAAACCGGATAATTTGGGGTGATATCTTGTTCTATCTTGCTTGATTGAAGAAGCTTCATCTGCTGCTCCCAGAAGGTCTTCGTTCTTTCGTTGGTTTTCCGTGGCTTCTCGTAGGAAGATTCTCAGTTGAACGCTGCCGCACAATTGAATCTTTTCTTTTCGGAGCTATAGATTAAAAATTTAAAATTTGGCAGATTATTTTACAGTGTAAATAACGACCTCAGTTGAAAATATCGTATTTGACTAAGATATATTCGCGGCGCATGTTGGCGCATGTAAAATAGCCTTTCCATCTGGCATTAGAAAGTCAGCCATATATTTAACATAATTTGTTCATAATTTGTGGATTTAGCAGTTTTCTATGGATTATTAAGATGGCAATCGAACTCCTTTGTATTCTCGACCATATATTTAAATATTCATAACAAGGTTAACGCGAATATAAATAAGCTAGAATACTTACAGACATTAATGCACCTGGGTTTGAAATGAAGCTCACAGATATGGATATTGTTTCTTTCTATTTGTTTTTTTTTCAGCTCGGAAATCATCTCTCTCGTTCTTGAAATAAGGCGAAGCCATTCTTCTCTAGCGTTTTGCTTCAACGCTTTCACATGATCGCCACCTCTTGCGCTGACGACAGGAATTTTAAACAGCGATATTTTCTTTCTACCGCCGCTAAAACAGCCGTAAGACGCACAGTTTGCACCGGGCATTTCCTTAACTTACATTGAAAAAGTTAAAACAATGAAAATATCTCTTTCGGGGTTGAAAAATAGCAGTTTCAATCGAGAATAGCCACTCGCGCAATGTAATTCAATACACTTCGAATCTGGCGTGCCGTCAAGTTTCCACGTGACCAAAATAATTGGCGAACACAACATATTTCGTGACGTCGTTCAGCCTAACCATCTCATTTCATTAACTGGTGGTGGCATAGATATAGGAGACATATGGATTGCTTACTCGTCATTAGTATCGGTATTATATTTGTTCAATGCACTATATTGACAACGCGCTAAAATTCAAACAAAATTTGACCGGTTGAGCAGCCA